>PVJC01003592.1:0-30252 GCA_004026665.1 Murina feae
TGCCTTGAGGTCCTCCAACCTAAAAATGCTAGACTTTTCTGCAGTGCAAGTAAAGCTACAAATGGCCAGTTCACTCTACAGTGTCTGTGGGCAGAAAGTTTGGGTTATGTTCTTAGAACCAGAGAGTGTGCATGTGTGTTTTCTGTTTGTGAATCGAGGTCACTGAGGAGCCATATGTGCCGGCCTGCTTTCCTTTCCTGGTGGTTGGAAGGGTGCCGAATGGCAGTCTGGCATGAGGCCTAGCCCCAGCAGACGTTCACAGCCTCTGGTGAGTGGACACCAAATACATTTGCTGGAGGATAAGACTTCGATGGTCAACCAAGTGGTGGGGGTCGGGATAGTATGCTTGCTTCCACCTGCGTAAAAGGCAGCGCGATCCAAACCAAACATTTCACGGTGGGCACACCTGGGAAGGAAGGACTCCAGCCAGCGGAGGGTGCTGAGCTTTGTTCTGATCTGAACCACTTTGTGTGTGTGTTTTGTTGCGATGGAGGAAATCTCTTCTTGTCCCTCGCACCTGGGGAGAGCCTGGGTTTTGCTATTAAACCTAAGAGATGCTGGTTGCATCAATCTGAAGAAACTGAGTTCCAGGTCAGCTAGAGGTCACAAGACAACAGAAACCTGGTCCAGCTAACACAGCTTAAAAGAAGTGGTTGGAAAGACACATGACACCCACAGACGGGTGGAGAAGCAGCCCCAGGCTCAGAAGGAAGAGGGACCAGCACAGCACTGGGGGCCCAGGGATGAAACTGAACAGCACTGAATACTTTCTGATCTTGAGTTGCTCTCCACTCACTCGTCTTGGGAGAGAGTGGGTCCAATTGCCCCACATGGGTCACCTGATGAGTCTTCAGGCAGGGGAAGGTTAGGCACATGATTGACAGTCTCACCAAGACCTCACACAAGGATAGAGGGGTAATTCCTGAGGACAAAGAGAAGAGATTGGATTTCCGGAGATAAAAACAACCACAGTTGGCCCCAAGTTCTGGAGAATCCCAGGCTTTTAAGTCCTTTGAGAGGGGACTCCTATCTCGGAGCTTGTGTTGTCCTGTCTGCGGGCAACCAAGCCCACTAGATGCTGGTTGGGGTGATGGATGCTTCTATAGGCTGTGGACTGTTGAGCCACTTCCGATAGTGACTCTATCTTGTCTTACTTTAGAACAAAATCCTTAGGCAACTCCTTTCTGGGTAAGGTTAAATGAGAGCAAATGAAGGCAATCCACATCTCCTTGCCCAGGAAGCTATTGCTAATCTCAAAGAGCAGGTGCCTGCCAAGGAAGGAATTTAATAAAATCTGAAATCCAGGTGTAGTTAGACTGTGCACTGGAGTCTGAAGTGGTTACTTTGGGGATTGGTGAGAGGCAGTAATGACCGCTGGTGCCCAGCAGCTGTGGCTGCCGCCTTCCTGCCTGCCTCTTGGCCACCAGGACACAGGCCACAGGACCACCGGCCCTCAGTGCCATGCCTTCTGGGCAATATGTCCCCTGGACCTAAAGGAAATACTGCCTTTACTTCCCCTTTTCAGGAGGAAAAGTGACTGAAGGAGGTGTCAGTCACTTCGATATTCTGCTTGTGATGTAAAAATGTTCTATATGTTGAGGAGAACTTGGAGTTTTCAAAATTGAAAACAACTCTATGTTTACAAATAGCACCAAGTGCTAATTTTGTCACTGTGTCATATAACTTGTCTGGCTTTGCTTTACGGGACATCCCACTAGACCAGGGATTAAAAACTCAGATGTCCATGAGGGCCAGACATAAAAGTGAGCAAAGAAGGACAAGTGTAAAGCTACTGGGAGTGGTGGGGACTGGGGCAAAATGGAGTGATAGAGTTCCAGATGATTGCCACATGTTGGAGTGGGGGGGGTTGGTGTTAGTATAACTTCAAGTTAATCAAGAGAAGCTAGAAGTTGGGATGCTCATGTGAAATTTTCATATTAAAGAACTCCTGTGCCAATCGAATGAGTCCTATAAAATGCCAATTTGCTGATCTCTGTACTAATTTAAGACTGTGTGGTCCTGTCCGGTTGTTCAGTGGTTAGAGCATCGGCCCAAGGACCAAAGGGTCACAGGTTCAAGTCTCAGTCAAGGGCACATACCTGGGTTGCATGTTTGAGCCCCAGCCCAGGTTGGGGTGCATGCAGGAGGCAGCCAATCCATGTGTGTCTCTCTCACATCTCTCTCTCTCTCTCTCTCTCTCTCTCTCTCTCTCTTCCTCCCTCCCTCCCTACCTCCACCTCTTCCTTCTTTCCTTCCACTCTTTCTAAAAACCAACAGACAAGAAACATTCTCAGGTGAAGATGACAAAAGAAACAAACAAAAGACTTGGTGTGTACAAGGCTACTTGTCTGTCTTGTTCTGAGTCTAGTCCAGGGCCTGCTTGTCAAACCCCACCTGGCAGTTACTTGTTGAATGCTGTTCAATGTGCTGCTGAAAGTGGGTTTTTGAGGGAGTGGCAGTTTGATAACTTTCCTGAGACTTTGGAATTTGGCTAGTGAAGCTCCCTTTGTTGCCTCGGTGAATATTGGTATCGTTCCTTTAAAATTCTGATCAGAAAGATGGAGAGCATTAATTCATTTATAAAAAGGCAGCACTGAATTTAAAAACGGAATCTTTAAAAAATAAAGTTAGCTACCCTTATTTAAAAACTTCTTGCAGAGAGAAAGAAAATGTTTTCAGTATGATGCTGCAGATAAAAAATGAATACAGGAGATTTCGAAGGTTAATATTTAATAACGTTTATATGTGGCATTTGGGGGAAAGTTGCGAAGAAGGAGCACGGTGATAAATAAGACTCTGACATCACCATCACCGAGCAAATAATGAATATTCTGACTATGTACGCTGGGTGGGAATTTATCATGTAAAGACACCGCAGGAGACACCGCATCTGCAAGTGTGCTGGAGGGCTGTCTTGTTTTGTCTGAGAGCATCAGGGTCCATCTCATCTGCTTGTCTATAGTATGGAGCTGAGTTATAACCGAAGCACTCACAGATTGAAGAGCTGCCTACCTTGATTAAGAACTGCATTCTCCAAACCCTATAGGCTAAAACAATTGGGCAGAGAGTACGCTAGTCAAAGGTTCTCAGCCGTTTTAACTGCATTTTTCATGGTCCCACCATTAGGTCTTTCCAATTCACTATTCAAAAAGCGGCAAATGCCAAAGAGTAGCCAGGACTGGACCTCGCCTGCTTTCTCCAGCCAGTGAGCTCTGGCTGCTCCGCACTGGGCCAGCCTTGGTCAGAGGGAGAGCTGCCACGGGTGACAGATAATGCATGGTGGCTCCCCGCAGCCTAGCCCCGCGGGGAGGCAGTGAGGTCCAGGCGTCAGGTCCTGATAGGGCACCCCCCACTTGTCCTCACCATCCCAACAAGGCTTCATGGCATGTGTTTCAAATTAAAGTCAATTCAATTTGATTTAACTCTGACAGTGGGGAGAGGACGTCAGATGCCCCTTTGAGGTGGATGAACTGAAATACAAGTGCCTATTAGATAGGCTGTGTGGAATGAGGGACCAGCCAAAAGGAAGGGTGGCAAAGAATGGTATTGCTGTGCCAAATGGCTCTCCAGTTCTTTATTACCCTTACCTCGCTTTATTGCTTAGTCACATACCTCAAATGCAGGCTTGGTGGAGGGAATATTTCTGCCTGATACAACTGACTTGAATTCCCAGACCAAATAAGCAACAAGAGTAGCCAACTGCCTTACTGGTAACTCCTGGTAAGTATTTCCCATGCAGTGCCATGCCTCATCCAATCTGTCCCACAATCCTTTTGTAGATCAGGAAACTGTTGACAGGGTGGAGTGACCATCATGTAATTGTTTTACAACATGATGATGGAGTTAACAGATAACCTTTCTCTGCACTCTGTGTACCTTGCACATACCTGTATGTACTGGCATGTAATGTTTCCTTACCTGCTTTCATACTCCAGTAGCATGTGCAGTCCTGAAGGCACAGACATGCATATGCCTTTCTGTATCTCAAAAACACTTAAAATGCTTGGCTAATGTTGGAGTTCTTTGTAAGGGAATTTTGTGGTTATTGAACATTTTAGGTTGGAAAGAATCTTGAGTTGTTGGACTAGATTATCTCACAGTTATTACCAGCTGCTCAACCAGGGGCCTCTGTTTGTCCAACCTGGTACTAAGTCGATGGAAGATACAAAAGAAGAAGACCTGCCTCCTACTTGTGAGCTGGTCAAGCAAGACCCACCCTGCTCCCTATGGGCTTGAGGGCTGCCGCTGCCCCTCCTCTGGCCATGTCTGAAACCCCACTGCAAGGAGTCTATGGGACTAAAACTTACATGCTGTCCCTTCTAGACCATATTCCATATTCAGGATCCTGGATGCTACTACCCAAACATCCCAGGTCCACTTCCGGGATTCCACACCCAGGGGCAGATCAGGGCTCCAGGTACATATCCCAAGGCCTACAGAGTGGCCAAGGGGTGTTGGCTGGCAAGGTGAGGGGTAGCTGGAGCGTGGGATGCATCCTATGGGGGTGGATGAGCCAGCCTGGGTGTGGGATGAAGCAGCATGAAAAGGTACTGAATCTCTTTAGTCTGCTAGCTTTCAACACAAACTCCAAGGACCCTTGGAACTCTAAATTCAAGACTGATCTTGCAAGGCGTTTTGAAGCCATATTTGTTCGGGTACAAGGATAGAACAGCCTTAATTAAGAGCTTATCAGATTGATTTACAACCAGTCAATTTTGTACCTGTGGGAGGCGGGCTCCATGGAACTGGAACTCCTGTTAGGGATGGGTCCCGGGTCAGCTAGCAGAGCGCACACATCAAACACCTGTGCTGGGAGCAGGTTCTGCCTCTCCCTGTGGGAAAGGACGGAGTCCTGCCCCCAACCCTTTGCGTACTAGCTCTTTGCCCTTGGTGGCTGGAAGAGCGCCTAGCGTCTCTCTCTTAACAAAGACTGCATTGCCCGCTTCTTCCCTGAAACGCTAGAGAGTTTTCCCTGAGGTTGTGGAGCTCCACACACAGAAAGGCATGGCCGGCTGAGGACGATTCCAGAACGGAGGTCTCGCTGTCGATGGGAAGGCGGGAATGTTGTTTTTCCTGCGTGTGACTTTCACCAAGGAAGGGGGACTGGGCTGAATGTCAGCACTGGGACCTTTAATGGGACCCCATGACTGGGAAAATGCACCTCGAACCTAATCCTGCCTCACAACAGTGTCTGCATTGTTTGTTCCCCCTGCCTTGCTCCCCCCCCCGCCCCATTTCCCATTCCTGAAGAAAAATATTGTGGTTTTCTTGCAAAGGTGACGCTCAGAACAGGACTGGACCCCGCCTGCTTTCTCCAGCCAGTGAGCTCTGGCTGCTCTGCACTGGGCCAGCCTCTGTCGGAGGGAGAGCTGCCACGGGTAACAGATAATGAATGCATGGTGGCGCTCCGCAGCCTAGCCCTGCGGGGAGGCAGGGGGTCCAGGCGTCAGGTCGCGATGGGGCGCCTCCCACTTACCCTTACCATCCCAACAAGGCTCCATGGCATGTGTTTCAAATTAAAGTCAATTCAGTTTGATTTAACTCTGACAGTGGGGAGAGGATGTCAGATGCCCCTTTGAAGGTGGATGACTGGTGAGACTCTGGGGGGTCGTGTTGGGGACTGGGAGGAAAACTGAGTCGTGTTGGAAATGTGACTTTGGGCCACATAAGCTTCCTCTACTTATGGGCACTTTGCCCTCCAAATCTTGTTCCATGGCCCTAATGAGCTAGCATCTGCTTTGAGTGTCCTCGAGGTGCTGCCTGGCCCTGCCTGCTCTGCACAGGACAGTGTGGGTGCGCTCGAGCATGAAAATGGCCCACCCTTACTGTTCTGAATGGCTGGGTACCTCCTCCCAGCTCCGACCATAGAGGAAACTGTAATCACTTTCAGGCTTTTTCTTCTCAGGCCTGTCCCCAAGGCGGGTCCTGTCATCGCTGCCCTCATGGCACAAAGGGTCCTCTGAAGTTGGTCTCTTTGAGGCAGCGATGTCGAGGCCAGGACGTGTCTCTGCAGCCATGTTCACATAGTTGTTGTCTGGTCAGTGCTGGCTGCAAGGCTAGCCTGGGCACTGAAGAAACTCCTGGACAGCCCTGGCTGGTGTGGCTCGGTGGATGGAGTGTCGGCCTGAGGACTGAAGGGTCCTGGGTTCGATTCTGGTCAAGGGCATGTACCTTGGTTGCAGGCTCCTCCCAGGCCTGGACCCTCATCGGGGCTCATGCAGGAGGCAACGAATCGATGTGTTTCTCTCACATTGATATTTCTCTCTGTGTCTCCCTCTCTCTTCCGTTCTCCCTAAAATCAATGGGAAAATATCCTCGGGTGAGGATTAAATAAGTAAGTAAGTAAAGCAGTTCCAGCACAGGCGGGTGGTGCCAGGCTGGCTTCAGGCTGTGGGTTGGGAAAGGGTCACTTTGGAATTGCTGGGCCTGGCATGCGGGTCAGTGGGAAGGTCACTATTGGGGTTTGGGTACAGGAAGGAAACTAGAACTACTCAGCGAAGATGGTGACTAGGGAAGACCACAGGGGCCATGTGCCCACACGAGGCGTCTGCTGCTTCCCCCACGCCCTGCCCCCTGGCCTGGCTGCAGGAGGATGTGGGGATGTCCTCTTCTAGCTCCCCCAGGCTCTCCTCACCTCTCCATCCTGGGGCCCCAGCACACTTTCTGGGGGTTGAGCGGTAATAAGGGGTGGGCAGTCCACTCCAGAAGCTACCTCAGACCCAAAGTGCAGGGCAGGGTGTGGACCCAGGTCCTGGGATATCGCCATGCCGCACGCTCGTTCGTCCCGTTGTGACCTGAGCACTGCTCTGTGCTTTGCAGACAGACTGTGCCCTATGGACTGTCCAGCTATCGAGGACACTTCCGCGGCAGGAGGTCCACAGCGCCGTTTCCGCAGAGCCCACAGCCCTCAAAGTGGACGCTGCGCTGTGCTTGTGCGGCGAGCCACGACCCTGCCTGTGAGCGTTTCTGCACCGGAACCCTGGCTGTCGGCAGGTACGGCACCCCGTCGCGTTGAATCATTCCCAGGTGTTGGTGGTCCTGGGGCAGGTGAGGCCAGGGCACTGGCTGGTGTGGGGGGGGGCCTGTGGCGTGACTGCGGTATGCCTGCTGGGAAGAGGAACTTAAAAAACTTGACACTGAAAAACCAGCCACAGGAAATTCAAGTGACTTCATTAAATCAGCTTTCTCCCCACAGGAACTCAGGAGCCGAAGAACCAGAGCAAGGAGAGGCAGTGCTGGCCAGCGGGGTGGACAGAGGCCCGCATCCGAGGAGGTGATGCAGCTTTCCCAGGCATTGCACTGTCGAGGGCACGTGAGGGGAGGGAGGTGGCATCTGGCCTGCAAGGCGGCCAGTGGGAACCTCACTGCATGTGGGGTGCCCCATATCAGGTAGGCAGGGGTACTTTTGATAAGTCATCTCTGGGGACAGAGCAGGCCAGGGCTGTGGACAGTCACTCCTGGCCCTGCCCCTGACCAGCCTGTCCTACACCTTAGGAGCTGACCCCTGGCATCCCTTGTGACATCAACGCAGTGATGTCCAGCCCTAGAGCTCATGGGAGCCTGCAAAGCAAGCCAACCACTGCCTCTCGGAGCCCTTGCCCCTCTTCCCGAGCCCACACAATGCAAGGTTTTACAGAAAAACACAAACAAAACATTTCTTTTTTTTAAAAAAAGGTGTATTTTTATTGCTTTTAGAGAGAAAGGGAGGAGAGAGAGAGAAACATCAATGATGAGAGAGAATCATTGATCGGCTGCTTCCTGCACGCCCCACACTGGGGATGGAGCCTGCAACCCAGGCATGTGTCCTCACCGGGAATCGAACCATAACCTCCTGGTTCATAGGTCAATGCTCAGCCACTGAGCCATGCTGGCCGGGCAAAACAAAACATCTCTTACTTTTCAGCCACTGCCACAGGATAGAGGTGAAGGACATGGCTCCCCAAATTCCTTTTATTACATTTTGTACTCGCTTATCTTTCATCTGAGATCCTTAGGGTTTCCTGCAGCCACACTGGATGTATGTGTCAATCTGCTAGATGACCCGCCCACATGGCTGCAATGGGTGGTAATTCATGTTCCTGGGAACAGCCTGGAGGTGGCTTGGGTTCCTACAGGGACTGATCAAGGGGAGATTAAACCATGCTCGGTATCCAGGAGGCCTTCCAAATTGGTGGCAGATCGCTCTTCGTGGCCCAGAGAGGGATCTGTCAGCATTCATAATAAAAGTGGAGCAGGAGGAGCGGAGCCGAGGCAGCAGAGAGAGGTCCCTTGGGAGCGTGAGTCAGGCCCCAGCTGGTTCTGTTTTGCCTCTTTATTCTTTCTTCTCTTCTCTTCCTCGCTCCAGACCCAAACTCCTCTTGGCAAGGGAGGGATGTGATTAAAGCCATCCATCCCCTGCCTCATTTATACATCCCCTAATGCATTTGCTCAGCAAAGAATTGTCAAGCACCTGCGACACCCTGGGCACTGGGCACTGTTCTTGATGCTGGGGACACAGGAGGGAATGAGGCAAAGAGTCTGCCTTCATGGAGCTTAAATAGTGGGGGAAGCAGAAGGCAAACAAATACATAAACTACTGAATAAGATGCGTGCAACAGACCAGGGGACCAGGACGGGGAAGTGTTGGGGAATGTTGCAATTTGGGGCTGAGTGGACAAGGGCATTGGCACGAAGACCTGAAGGAAAAGAGCGGGTGAACCAGAGGGATGAGCGAGGGAGGGGATTTCAGGCAGGGAGTGATAAGTACAAAGGTCCTGGGGTAGGAATGTGTGGGTGTGTCCAAGAACACAAGAGCACGTTGGGCAGGAAAAGCATGGCTTTGCCTTTGCTACTTTGGTGGCACAGGTATCCACCGAGGTCTGGAAAGTTCCTGGAAGAAGCTGCACTGGGGCAGAAGTCTTTCCTCATCAACCAGGGCCCCTGCTTTCTTGTAAGACTTGAGTTAGTAATCCCCAGAGTCACATTGTCAGAGGGGAGGCTGCACTGTCCTGAGCTTGTGCTAATCATAGAGGAACTAGGCTGGGAGAGCTGCTGGCGCAGTGCCTGCTGGTGTGAAAGTCACACCTTCCTCCGCGTGTGGCCGGCACTGAAATTGCTGAGAAGCACCAGTGAGGAGGATCGGCTCAAAGTGGGGAAACAGCGAGACACTGGGTGGGGAGAAGTTGCCTTTTTTCAGCCAGTGAAGAGACCTTCTATAACACTCTTTCTTTTGCTTTTGCCCCCTTTCTCCAAGGTAGGTTGAAGTCAAGGCCAGACAGATAGAGCCATCTTTAGACCTCCACCATCACAGGCTTGCCCAGTCTGGGCCCCGCCTCCGCCTGCTGCCTCTGGAGCCTTCCAGGAGGCCGCCCAGCCTGTGTTAGGAAGCCTCAGTTCCTACCCCAACATGGTTCACATTTCTGCCTATTTGAGGACAAAGAATGAGTCCTGCCTTGGGGAGAAAACCCACCCAGAGGGTTCTCACCTAAACAGTACGCCCTTCCCCAAGAACCCCCTTCCAAACATCCCTGTTTCCCTCCTGGGGACAGTGACCCCAGGTGTGCCCTGGGCCGGCACCCTCCATGGCCTTCCTGCAGGAGAGGGTTTGGAGAGGTCTGGCACATTGGAAAGCTTTCGACTTGACTCCTCTTGGGGGGTCAGTAACTCCAAGGCAACCCTTTGCAAGTAAACACATGTCCGTCTCGTAGCTGCTGCCACACACTTGGATCCTAATGTAGAGCAGGGCGGAGCTGTGTGCCGGCACAGGAGGGGCTACTGTAGGTACAGTCCTAGCTGCACAGGACTTGAGGAGTCGGAGGCTTATAAGGCTTAGACAGACATGTCCAGCTGTGCTTGAAAAAGATGAAGGAAATGAAGAAGAAAAAGAAGAAAGAAGCCTTGATGTTTGTGACAAGGAGAAACTGGTTAGCTGGGAGGGGCGGCCTCAGGAGGAGCAGTGGCATGCGCCATGAACTTGTCTGCAGGAAGCTGCTGGAAGAGCCGCCCCAGGTCAAGGCCATTAGGTGAATCCCGTCTTTGCTTTCATGAATAAACGTGGGTCTTCAGGAAATGGCTGCAAAATAAGCCCTGAACACAAACTATTTGTAAATTATGTAAATTCCTATTTATCTGTATGACTGGGAACAACTGGGAATTGTGACGCCCGCCCGAAGAAGGCCCCCCGTCTCATTCAGCTGCAAGGTCCCAGCCAGGCTGAGGTGACTGCGTCTGAGCGTGCGATTGGGTGTGATCTCCTCCGGGGGCCAGGCCACCTGCCTCCCCTCCATGGCAGACACGAGGACTGGCACTGGGGTGTGTGCTGAGGTCTCGACATGGGGGAGTTTGAGGTGATGAATGACAGAGCGTGCTTGGCCTTGACCAGATGTTATTAGTTCTCTGAGTGCCCTGAGTTCTGATCGGTGTGAAGGTGAATGTCTGTCCCCAGGACACGGAGGGGCAGTTAGGCTCCTGGAGAGTGTAGAGATGCAATTATTTATTGTGCAGCTCTTCTCTCCTCCGAGTGCTTTATGCGGCTGTTCAAAAGGAAGCTGCTCTACGTAGAGAGATTTTACATTGTGTTCTGAACCCAAGCTCATGTTCCTTGGAGTTTGAATTACATTTTTAAAATGCAGCTCACTGTTTGGCTCGGTGGCAAGACTATCTGGGCGAGAATTCCATGCATTGTGCTAAACTCACGAAATACTGCTGAATGCATAATAAAAACGTCTCAATGTTTCCTCAGATTTGCGGGTTTTTCTCGCTGGTGTTATATGCCGGGTGTGCATCAGCGTTCCCTGGACCTCGGGGAGGACGGAGGCTGTTAGTGTTCGGGAAGTAACATCACATTTGGAGCCAGACGAGCTAGGGGCTGCTTGAATACTAAGGCAGGGGAAGGATTTGGGGGCCCTCCGAGGGAAATAAAGTTTTCAAGGTGGTGGGAGAGAGTGTGGGGAGAGAGCTGGCTGCTCCCCCTGGAACCACCGTTTGCCATCTAGGATGTGGGCTTTTTGTCCTGAGTCCTTGAGGGCCAGCAGGTCCAGGACAGGCCCCAGAGTGAATAGCCACGGCCAGCAGCCCGAGGCCGACCTCTTCAGCTTTCGGGGGCATTTGCTGTGCTCTGCTGCTCACAGTTCTTGAGAATTAATAGCCAGGAGTGACCATGTTTTATTCGATCTTCTCGACCGATTGCAATGTCCTTAAGCCTTCGAGACTTAGAAGACATCTTTGGGAATTGGGGGTGTCAGGAAGGAGGGGTTTTCTTCATTTTAGCCCGTCCCTCCCCCGCCCCTTTTTCCCTCCCTTTTTCTCTTTTTCCTTTCTTTTCAGTCAAGAACTGGAGACCATCAGAGGCAGGGAATTGGACAAAGAGGCCCAGCTAAAGAGCAGAGAGGAACCCAGTATTCTGAGTGGGTTTCATCATGTTGAATCGGAGAAAACCCAAGAGCCTCTTGATTTAATTGAACTCATTTTAGAGGATTTTGACTTTGATGAACTATGGAGACGGGCACTAATTTATTCTGCAGAAGGTGAAGTGGCACGAGGAGCTACTGTATTTATGGACAGCCTTGTTAGGGCCTGGGATCTGGAGGCAACAGACCCCACCACTCCTGATGCAAGGGAGGGAGCTGGGAAGTTCCAGGAATCTGGTCCCAGACGTGCTGGTGTTTCTGGGATCTGGGAGGAGGCCAGCGGGAAGTCCATGGAGGTGCGGGGAGGATGGGCAACAGGATTTGCAGGGCTCTGTGCAGAAAGCAAACGCAGAGCTCCTGCTCAAAAGTACTGAGGATTTCAAGATGGTGACAGCACAGCACTGAACCAAACATGGGCTTAAAGAGCACAAGGCCCTCACCTTCCCAGGTTGCACCCTGTGAGCCACAGTGGGAAGGGCTGTTGACTCTAGAGACCTGGTTTTGCTACCAAATTCCTGATGGGGACAGGCCTTCAATTGAGCCTCAATGTCATCACTTATAAAAGGACAGGGCAAGGCCACCTTGCCTACCCCACAGCTGCATCCAAAGGTCAAATGGAAAGAAACGATGGGATGCAGCAAACATTTTAAAACCCTGAAGGCATAGGACTTAGCTTTCCACTCTGCAAAGTTTGCCTCCAACTCATCACCAGCTCCTATTGTTACTAAAAGTTTTGCACGGAAGCACATCTTTGAACTTAGAATGTTCCTCAAAGTAATAGAATTTGATTTATCAAAATTGTCAGGATAATTACTTTTTACCCCAGAAGACAGGTATTCTCTAAATCCCACAATTCTTTTATCCGACTCTTAACTATCTCAACGCTTAAGAGAGATCAAGTTACCTGTTATTCAGACCATTATAAACCCACGGGTCCTGCATCACTGAATATGCAATTCCTTTATTCTTTGCTGGCAGGAGCGCTCAGAATTGTCGGGATCTGAGTGGTTTTCAGTGCAGGGAAATTGTGAGAACCAGGAACTGTCAGGGACCCGAATGAATGAAGGCAGCGCCCTGTGCGAGGCACGCCTCATTCATCCTTCCAGAACAATGCAGCACTGAGCAAGTGACAAGAGGTGGGGGGATAAATGGGAGAGGCAGAGGCATTAAAACTTCATGTAGGAGAGAAAGCATCTCATGGGACAGAGGAGGTGTTTAATGAACATGAAATTGCCGCCTCCACTCTGTTCCTTCCTCTTTCCCTTCTCTTTCCTCCCCTTCCCCGTTTCTTCCCCCGTCTCCACCAAAGTGAAGCTACTTAATGCCAATTCCTAGTGATGTGCATGATTGTCAAGGGGCAGCAGGGCCGAGTCCGGCTCCATGTTGGCGGGGCTTGCACTTCCGTAGGAGCACCAGACCCTTCCCAGGACTCCTGCTTTGCTCATCTCCTGGGGGGCACTCACCTCGTCGTCTCCACTTCTCCCTCCCTGTGACCCTCGTGACAAATGTTCCCTTTGGTAATCCTGGCGTTGGGTGTGCACAACCCAGAAAGAGGATGGAGGTGGCACTCTTACCTGATCAAGATGAAAACTACAAGAACATTAAACAGGGGGAAGTCATGCTCCTCCCGGCCTCTGCCCACCCTGCTCTCGGGTCATCATATTTATTGGTTCCAGGTCTATCCTCCCACTGTCTCATCATGAAAACACAGGGACATACCAACATGTAGTCCTGCTCCTCTTTCTTCTCATGCAGAAGCTAGCATACAACACTGCGTGATTGTTTTCCGGTGCTGCTTTTGACTAGTACACCAAGAGTGTGTTTTGTTTCCTGAACAACAAATATATGCCATTGTCTACACCCATTCTCTGACACCTGCCAGGTGGCCAACAACTCAATTCCGTTTTGACACTCCAGCCGGTGAGCCTCAGATCACCAGTGAAGGGCTCCATCCCACAGGACTGCTCCTCTGCCGACGCCAGCACATTGGCCCGACTGGTTGCAATTTATCAGTTTCCCCAGCCCTTGCCCCTGATCAGGTTGGATAACTCACTGGAATGGCTCACAGACCTCGGAAAAGTTTTCTGTTTCTGATTTTAGCTTTATTATAAAGGCCACAACTCAGGAACAGCCAAGTGGAAGAGAAGCAGAGAGCAGGTTCCTGGGGGAGGAGGCGTCCAAGTGGCCAGACCTTCCATGCCCTCTCCAAGCCCACCACCTGCTCAGCACATTAATTTACTCCCTAATCTGGAAATTCCCAAGCCCCATCAGGGGTTTTTATCAAGATTTCATTACCAACATCACTGATTAAACAGCTGGCTGCTGGTGATGGATGTGTAGGGCCCAGACTCGGTCATCTCATTCGCAGGCAAAGGACACTTCTGAAGGTTTTAGGTTTTCTGTGCCAGGAATTAGGGGCGAAGACACACTATTGATTTTTTATTACATCACAAACCCATGCTTTTTTGTGTCTCACTTTTTTTTTTCCTAATAGATCTGGGAGATGAGTATGGTGTGGTGTATGCAACTGCACCCATTGATGGCAATTGGATGGCTTTCAATAGTTTGTTATGATAAAGAATATGAAGAATAACCTCACAATTGCCAATTCGTACGTGTGTGGGTCTGTCTGTAGAATAGATCCCCGGTGAGATTGCTGTGTTAAAGGGTAAATACTTCCATATCTGGGGTAGATATTATCAAACTTCAGGAATGTATTCTTATTAGCCCAACTTTAGATAAGTAACCTAGTTGAGGCTCAAAAATTGAAGCAATTTTCCCAAGTGACACAGCAATGAGGTAAAAATGATCCCGACTTCTTTAGGAGACAGGGAGGAGTGATGGACGGGAATGGGAAGTGGCTGGGGTAGAGAAGTTGAGGGAGCTCAGTGAGCTGAACCACCATTCCGAACAGCAAGTGGAGTGAGAGCTGGTTTGGAGGGAGGAGGGAGCCACTGAGGGCTGTGCTCCTGAAGGGGAGTGACTTCTTGTCTGGGTTGCCACATCATGGGAAGGACATGGAGCATTCAGACCAGCCCCTTTGTTTCCTTTTGCTCACTGTGGCATGCTTCCCCCTCAGGGACTCAGTCAGAGCGGACCATGTGCTTGCTTATCATCTTCCAAAAATGACCTCCATCTTCCAAAAATCGCCTTTGCATCTTTTTTATCTAGAGGAGAGTCTTTTACCTCAGTAAGAATGCCAAGACAAGTTCCACATACGTGTATACAGGTATTTGGGGTTGTCTATAGAACCCGTTCTTTGAAAATAACCCCCCCACACCCCAGGGTAGATCTCTGTGGCCAAGTGTATAGCATAGGACCCCACTGCTCTGGTCAGATCAGCTGGACCAGGGCTGGGTGCCTCAGCCAGCTGTCACCAGGAGTGAGAAGCAGGTGTTGTGAGTGAGGTGAGTGCGCTGGAGGTTTTGTGCCTTGTCCCTGGAGCCTAGTGGAAAGTAGCCTTGAACAGAGGGACAAGGAAGCTACACCCCTGGGAGAGTGACAACACAGTCTCATTCTTGGTGACATTTTATCTCTGGTTTAACTTCTGAGGACTGGCTTGCTTTAAACTTGGATTTCATGCAATAATGCATTTTCCTCTCCAATCATGCAAAATCCCCCTAGTTCCTGAGCTCATGTAACGGGGTAAAAATTCTCATGGGAACACCCTCCTGTAACTTCCCAACGAGAATCCAGTCATTACCAGCTTTCATTGCTTCAAGTCCAAGGAGAAAGTGAGAGTTTGTCCTCAGCTGCTCCTGTACAGTCCTGGCTCCATTGTGATTGGGCCGACCTGGGCCACATGTCCATCCCCGAACCAACCACTGGTCAGGAGGACACAGTGCAAGGACCGGCCTGGGCTCTGATGCTCACTCAGCTCTTGGACTGAAGGAAATTTCCACGATCTTACAAGAAGAAGGGAAACTAATAAAGTTAGTGAGGAGCTAATAAACCACAGGGGCCTATGGCAGGTGCCTGGGAACCCCAGGGCCCCAACGAAGACACCGGACCTGTCTTGAATGAAGCGATATAAGTGCTCCTCCCAAGAGAAACCATGGTTTCCATCAATTTCCAGCCTGTCACTCGGAAATGCACCTCGACAGGTTTATTCAGAGATTCCTCGTCAAGCACACCTCCCTCAGCACCACTCACAGAAGGACCTGGGACATCGCCCTCTCCATGCCCCGTGGCCCACGACACAGTCTAACACTATGAGCCGGGGAACATGCATTCTTCCCAGCATGTGTTAGGGGAGACCGCCCCAATTTGCAATGTGACTCTACGTCTGAGGCCAGTGAGGATGCGTGAAACCTGATGACAGGGCCGCCCAGGAAACCATCGCCCACTAGCATCACCCAGTCATAGCCAGGCAAGAGCATCTGAAGTTTCAACGCCGAACCTTCAACAACCAGGGGAAACATTGGTAGTTATTGATTGATTCACTTGGGATCAAGGAGCCCTAATTATAATATAAGTTGGCAGTAAGGAAACTCCAGTGCACACGAGAATTGCTGTTGAACCTTCCCCAAAAGTATTTATTAACAGAGGTACTTCCTACTGGTGCAGGCGGTTTAAATATGACTCGCTTAGAGCTCGGGTGGCAAAGGGTGAGGGAATATTACTGGCGAGCCGGAAGCCCCTCTTCTGAGGGACAGTCGCTGCTGGCAGGCAGGTGGGCGTGACTGCTGCCCGAGGTGGGGGGCCTGGTGGGGCAGGATTAACATGGTCTCAGGGAAGGAAGGGGCTGTGAGCAGGGTTAACATTTGAAACCAGACGCTGGCTCATAAGGAAGCTCTGGGCATGGGAATCCCTGAGCCCAGATGGTGGGAAAATTTCAGAAATCTTTGGGATTTGGGTCTCTGCAGCTGAGCAGCAGCTGTGGGCCTGGAATTGGAGCCAACCACAGGTGGTGCCACCTGGTGCAGTGACCACATTTTTCTCACCCTCGGCAGGGAGGCCCAGCCGCCTCCCACTTCAGCCTCCAGGACCATGGAAGATGCGGGAATGAGATCCTTTGTTGAAAGGATTAGGGAGATGGGCCTGCAGCCCAGAAGCCTCCCAGAGGCTTGGGGTGAATTACCGGAAAGGCCTGGAACAGCAGAATCTGTGCTGCTTTCAGTGATGCCTCAATTCAATCAGCCCCTGAGGTCACATTTCCCGCACCTGCAGAGCTGTGTGCTCCGTGCTGGTAGTGTGGGCTCCATAAACCTAGAGTTGATAATTGTTCTGACAGGGCATGGATTGCATCTTCTCTTCGAATTAAGAGTGTAGCCCTGATTGCATGGGACGTGCCTGGCCCGTTGACGGGAACAAGCTCTGGGGCCCTGCAGCACATCTGCTGCAAAGTCCTACAGTGATAAGGTAATTCCCAGCAACTGTCCCTGGCCTGCTCGGATCCTGCAGGGCACATTCTCTGGGTGTTTCTTGCGCCGGAAGGCATATGTTAGGCCACACAGAGCAGCATTCGAAGTAGCTAATTACAGCTGTTCCCTCCATGATGAGCATGGAGGGCATCTTCGCCCACAATGAAGCGTGAAGGAGCTCGTGTCTGGAGCCAGGTGGCCTGGGTCCCAGCCCCAGTTCCTCCGCTTGCTGCCCTGGTTGATTCCTTTATCTCTCTGAGCCTCAAAGTTTCCACCTATAAAATGGGATGATAATAGTACCCAGGGCTTTCTGCCAACACTCAGCACCAATGTGCCAGGCATGTGAGTGGGTCACCTGGAGGTGGGCCCCCTGCCCCTGCAAGCCTGGATGCTAGACCCCAGGCTCGGACCCCAGCTAGCCACACCTGAGCCCAACTCACAGCAACCTTTCAGATAGTCAGGGTTCCTTGTGGTAAGTAAAAGAATGCCACCACCGGCAGCATGGGTCAGGGCCTCCTGAGGATGAGCCTCGAGGATGCAGAGGAGATGCTTGGCATGGCCTGGTGGCCAGCGAGCGCTCGTGGGCACGGAGGCACAAGGCCTGCTCTGATGTGTGAAAGGGACGCACGTGAAGTATAAATGCTGACAAAGGGCTGCCCACCAGCAGGTCAATGACAAAAAGCCCAGTTCTATCTGCATTTCAGATAAACAGTAAATAAAAGGGGGAGCTTGGTCTGTGTGTTCCATGCGGCAGTTCAGACACACGATGCTGGAAAATTATTCATTGTTTATCTGAAAATCAAATTTCACTGTGTGTCCTGTGTTTTACCTGGTGAACCGAAAGAGAGGGGTTTAAGTCCTTCAGATTCTGACAGCTGTCTGTCTCTGGTACAATTCACTCTTTACCCTCTAATTGGAAAACAACAACCAATTTTAGCAATTACCAAACCTGACACGACACAGGGAGACTGCCGTGCTGCTCCATACTGTTAGCAGTGTCTGCTGACGCGAACCTCCTGGAAAATGGTGGAAGGACTTGAACCTGTTTCCTGAGCCTTGGAGTGGAGCAGAGACAAGAGGGGACAGGAGGCTGCCCAGGCAGAGCCCAGGCAGAGCCGTGGAGGGCAAGGCGGCCTGGGCAGGAGCCCTGGCTGATTTCAGAGCAACTGGGGGGAGAGAGAAGCCTCGATGTGAAACATGCGCCCCAACCTGGAGTTGAACCGGCTACCTTTCGGTTTACGGGATGACACTCCCACCAACCGAGGCACACCGGCCAGGGCTAAGCTCTCATTTTAGAAAAAGCACTTGTGTCACCCATGTAGGGGGGTCAGACAGAGCCCTGGGGAGCCTGAGGACCTGGACCCGCAGGCAAGCGGTGCCAAAGGTTGGAGTTGCTGCTGCCCAGTGGCCCCAAATGCCGCCCATTCGCTCGCTCACAGGAGAATCTGCTCAGGAGAGATTTATGGCTGGTGATGTCTCCCTCCAGTACTTCCCTTTGTAGGGGGAGCTTGGCCGCCAAACTTGGGTGAACATGGAATGCAGAGTCTTTCCCAGCTGAGCTGAGTGGCTGGGCAGCACCCCGAGTTCCTTTGTCACAGAGAGTGTCGTGGGACAGCTGTGATGACAGCTGGCTGTTATCTGACAGGGTGTCTGGACACCCCTCAGACGGCCCAGAGCTCTGGCTGCTTATGGTCACGCCCCAGCAGATGGGTGCGCCCCACAGAAAGAAAGCGAGGACGGGGCGCTTTCAGGCATCATAGGGCGGTGGCAGCAGTGTGCCCGCTTTGTGTTGCTGGGCCAGCGTGAGCCGCTCGGACACGAGTGTGGGTTTGGAGACAGCGTGGTGATGGAGGTCGCCACGCACCTGCGCCTGTGTCAGGTTGGACTGAGATCTTAGCCACCATCCCACTGACTCTCACTGCACGCGTGTGGCAACCGTCCTGGGCTTCATCCTGCAGAAGAGGAGGCGAGGAAGGGACGGGCACCCGGAGGAAGGGGTGGAGGCTGCTCCTGAGCTTCGGGCCTTTGAGGCCACAGGCTTAGCTTCCTCACCATCTCCTTGGACCAACGCTCCCAGCCTGGGCACCGCTGAGATCCTGGCCCGCATCCCTCTGCGTCGTGGGGCCGCCCTGCGTGTCGCAGGATGTTTAGCAGCCCCAGCAGTGACAGCCAGAGGTGTCTCTGGACATGGCCAGATGTGCCCGGGGTACAAAATCGGCCCCGGGTGACCCAGAACCACTGCTTCAGGGGAAGGCTGAGGTGACCTCAAGGTTCGGCCGGCTGCCCCTTCCTCCAACCCAGCCCGGGCCCAGGCCCGTCTGCGGGTAGAGCTGCTGAAATTGTACCTGATCCCCCTGCCACGCTCACATTGTCAGATTTTATAGCCTGAAGTTACTCTTTGTTTTTTTCTCTCCTTCCCACGGTGTCCGCTCTGGAAAGAACTCGCAGTGCCAGGCCCACGAGGAAGGGCGGGCTCCGCGTCCTCGAGGCCAGGACGTGCCAGCCGTGTGGGGTTCTTCTCCGTGGACATCGGTCTCTCCTCCTCAAGTGATTTATTTCCTCGGTCATCTACTCCGTCAGTGTGGTCCCCGGGATGTTTGTTTTTAGCTTGGCTTATAGTTCAACAGCACATTATTCAGTTTGTTCCCGCGCTGCTCCAGCGTTGACCCCTGGGAGTCTTTCGTTGGCTCCTATTCTCTTCCTTTGCCATAGCCCATCACTGTGGCTGGTTATTGTTATTGCTGTGGTTGTTCGTTATTGCTATTAAGCCTGCCCTTCCTTTCTGCACTGTAAGGGGCCCCAGGTTCCTGTCAAGAATAAGCAACATGTCCCAGCAGCCGGGCCTCTCGCTGGGGAAAGGATTGGAGCCAAGACCTGGGTGCCACGTGCTCGCTGCTCGGGGTGTTGCAGCTCTTGCTCTCGGCTGCACAGGAAGGAGAGGGAGGCCCGTTCCAGCCTGGACACGTAGCTGCAGACAGTGCATTTGTGACCACTTGTGTCTACATCCACTTCAGCAGGAGTTCGTGTCCACTCCTCGCTTGTCCCGCTCTGACAGGGAGACACCTGCGGCTCAGGACCCTCTGTGTCTCGTCTGTACCCGGGGCTTAGAGGAAGAGGGGGTCACCCAGCACTGACACCCCAGGACACCGAGTTCAAGGAAGCACAGAGAGCAGGGTGCTCAGTCAGCCCCGTCTCTCCCCGCCCCCCCTCCGCCCCATGCGCACTGCAGGCTCCTCCACCGGGCCCTGAAACACACTCTGGAAGGGCTGTTTACCTTCTCCAGGATTATGTTGGCATCTGAATGGACATGCAAAAACAGCAAACATGTCTGCAGCACAACACAGACATGAACATTTCATGGGGTGTGTCCCCGGCTGGGCTGCTGGTCACTGTCCCTGTGCTCCTCTCCTCCCCCGAAGATCTTTGGCTGAACAGACCCATTTAACTGGGGAAGCATTTCAGGCGCAGGGAAGCTCTGGGCCTGTGCTCAGCAGGCCACCTGCAGGCCACCCAGCTCTTAAAGAGTCAGCATCAGCGAGGACGGGCACTCGGAGGGCAACTGCGAGCTGCCCTGTTCTCTCGCAGGAATTCCACGCCCCCCGCCCCCCAGGCTGCCCTTTCAGGGTTTGGGCGAGGTGGTCATGCGACAGCTATCTGAGTAACCCCGGGCCGCTCAGAGCCGATACCGTCATGAATGAAGGTGGAGCCCTGAGCATGGAGGCCCTCTTTAACCTGCCACTGCCTCCTGTGTTGCTCGCTCCTTTACCCTCCCAGCGCGAGTCAGAGAACCAAGTAGCCAAAGGCCCAAAAGCTTGGGCCTTTGGCGTCCATCTCCTCACCACCTCGACTTGAGCAGCACAAGACAGGGACTGTGGGTATGTGGACTCTGGGTGCAGGTCACCTCTGTGGGAACCTGGGTCATTTTTCACTTCACTTGGCTAAGACTCGCCTTCTCATCTGTAGAATAGAGAGAATGATGGCCCTCAACTCAGAGGTATGATTACTATTTTAGAAAGGAAGAACCTGCACTCTAAAACGGGAGAGGCACTGCTTTAATTATTGACAAATCATCTATCCTTCTCTTCTTCCCTCTCTGTCATATTTCTAACCATCATCCATCCATCCAACCATCCATCTATCCAACAATCACTGAGTACCTCTGTAATGTGAAACCCTTAGGAATACAACAATGATCCTTCTAGAAGTCCTTAGCTAATCATGATGGGCAAAGTTACTCAAATAAATACCTACATTTCGGCCCAATTACACTAACGATGGATACAGAGGCGATGGGGGCCCTGGGAATAAGGGCCCCTTCTCCTATGGTGGGAAGGAGGCAAGGGTGTAGGTGGTGGGTGGCAGAAGCACATGGGGTGGTGCTTGTGTGCTGGCTTGTTGGGTTTGAAGGGAACTCTAGCACAGGCCTTACCAAGTGAAGCTAAATTCTAAGAGCAAAAAAGAAACAAAGGAAAAAACGTCTCCAACTCTCTCAGAAGCAGTGGCAGCCCCTCGCAGTCCTGGGCTTGGCGTGTTCTCAGTTTGCTGCACCTGATAGAGATGGCCATGCCATCGCCACACTTTTTTGGAAATCTTTCACCTGAACAGAGGCAGCCACCTTCCCCTCCAGTGGGGGCTGTTTGTCCACCTGAGCTGTGACATCAGCGCTGTGTCAGCAAAGGACTCCAGGGCTGGTCGTGCTGCACTAATCCGGGAATTGCTCATTTGTTCCCAGGGGAAGATGGTGAGCTCCTAGGGTCTCTGTCCGTGACGGCGAGATTTCTCCATGGCCCTCCTTCTGCACCTCCCTCTGGCCCACTGGATTCTGATGGTTCGGAGGTTCTGGGGTCTCCGTAGTCCCCCCTCCTTTGTAGCTGGCCACTTTAGTCACTTGAGCTGGTTTTCCTTATAATTTTTCTCTCCCACCCCATTTCTAGCAGCTCGCTGGGGCCGTTGCATTCCTTGCCTCTGGCAGGTGTGTATCGCACACACCCAGGTTAAGTCACCTGCTGGAGGTCTCCCCACCTTGTAAAACAAAATCCCCTGTGAACTGGAATTCACTGGTTTCACACAAAACCCAGGATCCTCGCTTCTCTTGGGGAACCACCTAATCTGGACACCCCTGTCCGTCAACAACTGCCTGGGGGCCAGCTGCCTCCTCTGTGGGGCATTCGTGAAGCTGCATGAAGGACAGGGACGTTTTCTCCCTGGTCTCCACCCATTCTGCACCCCTGGCATCTCAGGCCTCACAGGTCACTGACAGGGAGACAGAGATAAGCAAATTGAAATGATCTCAGGGTCGTGACCCAGCCTCGGGCACTGGCCAAACTAGAGCTGGTGTCCTGGATGAGCTGGAGAGAGGAGGGCAGGGCAATTTGGTGGAGATAGGGAGCCAGGACGGGCCAAAGGAGGGAGGTAGGGAGCTCGTGGGGTCACCAACCCCATCTCGTGGGCTGGGACAGTGGACTCCTTTGTAGGTGAGGAATCTTCCCTATACTTGGAGCCTGTAGAGACCTCAGCACAGCCTTGGGAGCAACAGTGCCCTTCAGCTGGCAGAACAGGTGCCCAGCAGTGAATTTTGGTGATGACAAGAAGAAGGAAGAGGGCTGTTTCCTGTCTCTCTGACTTGTGGCCTGAGATTCTCTCTGGCTATAAGGTCCCTAGAGCCCTGGGGAGCAGAAGGACCATTTCTCCTGCTCTGTGTGGCTCATGGGCTCTGACGAGGGTGGGCCTGGACTGGCAGCCACTGCCTGAGGGCGGTAGCACGTTTCTTGTCTTGAAGACCCCTTCCCCTGGGGCTGATTGGAGGCACTGGGTCTCAGAGCTTTACCCCAGAGCAACGTGGATGGGGATTGGACCCCAGGATGGGCCAGGCCCGAGCTCACCTGCTCCTACTCGCCAGCTGCTATGATGCATCTGTTCCGTTCTGTCTGTGAGGGGCAGAGATGGGAGGTGCATGGGTCCTGGTCCCCCTGGGAGATTCGCACCTGCTCCCCTCTGCCTGGGGTGCTCCGCCCTCCCCTCCCCTGGCCAGCTCCTTCCTTTTCAGCCTAGGCACCCACCCTTAGGCCTTTTGTTCTGCTTTTTAAATGAATGGAATTTTTAAATTTAAAAAGCAAAATCAGACCTATGTCTTTTGTGATAAAAAACCATTTCCCCCTCAATTAAGTATAATTACACAAAGGCATTGTCTTTCCTGACAAGGCTGAGGTTGGCCGTAAACAGTCTGGGTTTTGGCTTCCGAGACTTCCTTGTGCCGCCCCTCGTGGGCCTGGGGTTCCTGTTTTCAGTGAGTCCCCAGAGCCTGGGAGGTGGGCCTCTCGGATGACCCTGCAGAGAGGACAGCCCTCCACCACGTCGCTAGTCCCTGGGTGCTCACATGTCTGCTGCTGTCGGGTCTCCTCTCAGGGGGCTGCCACCCGAGAGTTGAGACGCCCCCAGCATTCCTGTGCCTCGGAGGAGCTGAGTGAGTAAAGCACATGAAACAGGGCCGGGAACTCAGCAGGCGTGCCCTCCCGCCTGGGCCTCTGGAAGACGACCTTGGGCGGCGGGCCCTGGGCTCCTGGAGCCTCGCTGATCCTCGGGTCTGAAGAGTGGATGGAACCACGCCGCCTCCCCCGGGGCTGACGTGAGCATTCGCTGGGACAAGGCCCATGCCCAGGACATGGCAAGAGCTCAGGAAGCGACTATTTTTTTAATTTCCTCAGTGTTATTATTATTCTGAGCGCATGTGAGGAAGAAGGAAGAAGGCCTCCGGGGGACCCCCATTGTCACAGGTTTATCTCCGGGCCGCAGGGCCTGGGGGATGGCCCCCCGAGAACTGTGGGGACATCTGCCAAGTGGCTCCTGGGATCCAGGAAGGCATAAGGGAAGCGCTGCCTCAGGCTGTTTGACCTCTGGAGGGGAGCTGTGGGGGGGCAACGGCTCCTGCCGTGGAAGGTGGGGTGGGGGCTGCGAACTCCAGGTCACGCTTCCTCTGCCCACTGCCCATTGTCTCTGAGACAGATGGGGCTCTCCCTTTCCGTCCCTCTCCTGCCGTTCCTCTCTGTCCTCACCTGCTCACAGGGCAGGGCCACCCCCTGAGAAGCACGGGGCTACGAGGAAAGCAGCCGTTTCCTCCCGAGGTGGCGTGACCTGCATCCTCCTGGGAGGCCCCGCGGTGCGTGGGCTTGCGGCTGCTCTGGGAAAAGCCAGGGAACCTGGTGTCTGGGTTCCGACGTGGCACAGCCTCAGCGCTCCAGAGGGACCCCTTCTGGGCGCTCCCCCAAGGCCACATCCCGGATATGGCCGGAGCTGGGGTGAGGTCACCTGCAGTGTGTTTCATGCTGACTGGACGAAGGCAGGCATGTCCCTGGCTGGGCCTCAGAGGGAAGGAAGGAAGCGGTCATGAGCCTGGCTGTGCCAAGCCCTGGCTTTCGCACATGGGGCCCAGCACATCCTCGTCCCGCCCGTCCTGAGAGGAAGCGGGATGGTCAAGGGCATCAGCATGCAAGTGGACACGGTCGGAATCAAATCCCACGGCGTTTGAATCTTAGCAGCTGCATGGCCCGGCTGCTTCCAGACCTCCCTGAGCCTCAGTTCCCTTGCGGGGTTGTGGGGACGACCTGGAGCCTGTGGCCGGCTGGGATGACCATCACGATAGAGCCCGATAGGGCTTTGGGGAAGCCTGGCCACATGATGCTCACACGATTCCATCCTCACTGTAGGAATAAAAGCGAGGCCCAGAGCGTCTACGGAGAAGGAAGGCCTGGGTCGGAGACTGGAGCTCCCCAGCTACAAGGGACAGGGACACAGCACTGAGTTCTGGGCTCTGCACTCCAGACTTGAGAAGCTGGTAAAGACTGGCAGGCTCCTTAGCAGTCTTCCCTGGCCTTCACCTGGCGCTGCTTCCTCATGCTGGTGCCATTTTGTGTCCAGGATGGTTGGAGGGGGCCCCTTGAGGGGACTGCCTGCCCCTTTCCTGCCAATGAGTGGCATCACTGAGCTGAGCTGTGTTGATGGGCTCATCACCACATCCCCCCAGACCCAGCACTGGGCAGGAGCCCTACCCATTAATGGATGAATGAATGAATGAATGAATGGGGCTCACATGTCAGGGCCACTCTGTCCTTCCCTACAGGGTGTGATCCTCATGGAAACAGAAGAGGCTAGTTCACTGAGGAGGGAAGACATCCCGAAGTCTTGGCAAGGTTTGGGTGTTTCCTAAGAGCAGGGGGGTGTTGCCACCGGAGCCACACCCCTCTGGGCGCAAGTTAGAAAGTCACGTGTGTCTTTCTGCCTCTCAGCCAGTGTCGGGGCAGCAGGACCTTCACTGGGATGGCAGGTCCCACGAGGGTGTCTCCACCTGCCTCCAGCCAAAATCAGGAAGGGGGGCGCTGTCTTCATCCCCTTGAGGAAGCCCAGCGTGAGGTTAGACAGTGGGGAGCGGAGCGGGGATTCTCAGCGTGGCAGCGGGAAGGTGGCTGCAGGTGTGCTTCGTCACAGCCACAGATCAGTGGGTGTTCGTTCCTGGTAGGTGAGCGGCACTTGCATGAAGACAGCCGTCAGTGACATACACAGTCGGGCAGCTCCAGGCCTGGGTGGGTGTGGTCGGCTCAGGCCCAGGTGCGGCTGTCCCAGGAGCCATGAGGAATCCCACCTCATTTGCTCACTTCTCTGCTGGGGGTGGGGGTTTGAAATGCAAACTTTTGTTGTAATTATAAAATACTCTGTTTAGGACAGCGCAGAACAAATGAATCACAAGAGGAAATACCATGAAAGGAAAGTGTCCCCATCCTTGACACTGACGGTCCCTCTCCTGGGAGTTTCCCATGTGTTGCCACAGGTGTGTGGGGGCGACTGCAGTGGGTGCTCCTGTGCGCTGGTCAGGTCAGCACCCGCTTACCTGCGGGTGCTCCCTCGGTGGCTCCATGAGGGGTGAGGGCCCGTCAATCCTGGTTGCTGCCTCCGTTGCTGGTGCTTCGTGGCCCCTGAGGAGTAACTATATTGAAGGGAGGAACAGGAGGCTCCTCCACCTGCCGCAGAGTTCTCACGGTGTGACACCTCAGTTTATTTCAGGGTTCCTTGGAGCCTTGGGGGAGGGGGGTGCTGTGACTATCCTGCTACTGAATGTCCTTCCTCTCAGACACAGGGTCACTGGGGAGGGAACATTCCTAGAAGCGCAGTCCCTGAGTCCAGGGTACGAGTCGTTAATGCTGATGATGTCGGATTGCCGACCTGTCAGGGGAGAGTGAGTGCTTGACACTTGGCGTGGTTTTGGGTTGTACGTTCTTTCCCTCCGACCCTCTCAGGCCCTGGAGGCGCAGTGCCTGGTGAAGGTGGACCCGGCTGCTGCTCTGGTGGTGCCAACTGTGCCTCTGGCTCTGCATCTGGTCACAGGCTATTGACTTGGAGCCCACAGACCAAGGGAGAGGGAAGGGAGCACAGGCCCTGGGGTCAAGGCAAAAAATCACCCAAGCAGCACGCACCTCCCAGCACCAGGACGCCCGGTGTTCATGGAGCCAGCAGTTCCGAGGGCTCTTCATTCCAGGACGGCGAAGGAAAGTGAGTTGCAATCTTGGGATGTGAGTTTATAGACTCTGGAGGCCTGTGATTATGCCCGGGCTGGCATCCCCCAGGTTTGCTGAGGGGTGCTAGAGCTGATCTGCTGCTGAGCAGGGCCACCTCTCTGATGGTTCACTGCCCTTTGAGGCAGTTTCTAGTGCCAGGTATGCAGTGGTTTGTTTAAATTGCAGGCAGACAAATGGGGCCCAGGGAGGCAAAGCAACTTGCCCAAGGTCACACAGCCTGTCAAAGTCCCAGAGGGAGCCCCACCACTTCAGCTCTTGAAGCTCTCAAAGTCAACACGTGTTTGTTTCTTTTGACATAAAATAAGAAGCTTGTTGTGGCTCTGGACCCAGACAGCCTGGATTCAAATCCTCACCTGCGGATCATGGCTTCCGGTGAGTAGCTTCACGGTGTACTCCTGCAGGGTTCCAAGATGGAGGGCTGGTGGGACTGGCTGCTCCTAGCTCCCATGAGAGGGAAGATGCTGCTTGTGCATCCGTGCCCAGGGTCCCGAGGGATGAGGGCGCATGGGGTCAGGCCGCGTGCAGCTTTCGGCCGATGCACAGGCGGGAAGATGGTGGACCCCCCACCTTTCCTGGAGCTCCAGGCAAACCCAGGCCCCGATGATGTGCTCATTGTGAAGGCCCCTGGGTTGAGCAATGTTATCATCGTCTTGTAACTCAGCCACTATGTCTGACCTTTGGATTCACAGAATAATTAATGGGGCACTTAGGATGGTGGTTGGCGTGTCAGATTTTAATTAATACACCGGGCTGAATATATTTAGCTGGACCGTTCTGCCCGGCCCATCCTGTTACCCACACTCATTGTGCAACTCAATTGCATCTTCCATGACACAGTGACTTTGCTAAGCCAGCAGCCATGCTGCAGACAGACCGCCGGTGCCAATGTTGGTCAGAGGACGCAGTTTATTACCGCATGGAGGCGATGCCTGGGCCGTGAATCTGGGGCTGGACACGGCTTCCCTGCGGCCTCCAGGTGGGGGATGGAGTTGTGTTTGGATGAAGCATCTCAGTCATCAACCCTCCTTCCATACTCCCCAGTGTTCTGCCTTTTGTTAAGTTGAATGGCCTCTCTGTAGCCAAGGCTCCTCTGTAATCAGGGCCCCTCTGGCTCCAGCAGTGGAAATGGAGGCAAGGTGCTGGTCACCTTCCCTGGGTTTGGGTGCCAGAATGACGCAGAGCACTGTGCCTGCCAGGGTGCCTCCGGGTGACCCACCAGAGAAGGCTGAGGCCTCCTTCATCCTCGTAGCCTGAGAGCGGGGCCTGAGCTAGTCCCACCAGCTCCCGCCTTGCATAGCCCAGGAGACCAGGGGGCCACAAACCCTCCGTGTGGCAGTGAAGCAGCCAAAAGTGCAACCCGAAGTCCCGGCAACTTGTTTCAGAGCCTGGAATTGTAATTCAAAAGCCCCCGGCCCCCACGGCATCAGGCGTATTCCTTCACACACGATAACCTTCCTCAGCTCCTGTCACTCTTCGAGCTGGACCAATGTTGCCCTGACCTGAGACAGAGAGGGGAGGGAGGGGGTGAGTAGCAAAAGGTGAAGCTACAGTTGGGCTGTTTTCTTCTACATAAAAGCCAGAGAACACCAAGTCCATGGCAGGCACTGCACATCTGTCATCTCCAGTCCTCAGACGACCTAGGAGTCAGTGTTGTGGTATATGCTTTACTTTTTATTTTTTTAACGATTTTTTAATTGCTTTTGTAGAGAGAAAGGGAGAGGGAGAGAGAGAAAAATCAATGTGAGAGAGAAACATCAATTGGCTGCCTCCTGCACCCCTAGTTCAGGGATTGAGCGTGAAACCCAGGCATGTGCCCTGACCAGGATCAAACCGACAACCTTTCAATGCAGGGGGAGATGCCAACCAACTGAGCCACACCAGCCAGGGCTACTTTTTCTTTTTAGATAATCTCAGACTTACAGAAGAATTGCATACACGGTAGAGAGGGCTCCTGGAGACCCCCCACCCAGCTTCCTGTCATGCTCACATTGAAGGAAGTATTTTGATCCCCAGTCTTAACAGAGAAAGCTGAGGCCCAGAGAGGTTGAGAAAGCTGCACAGCATCACAGAGCAATAGTGGGATTCAAACCTGGAGCTGGGTGTGGCTTTGCCTATGCTGCCCGGGTACCTGTAAGCATCCTATCCCACCACCTATCCAAGAAGGAGCAGATGCGAGTCATGCAGCCACCGAGTCAGGAGTGGAGCGCGGGCTCTCTGCAAAGGGAGTGAGGAGGAAGCTGGTCTTGCAAGGAATGTGAGGCCATAAAACCGAACAAAGCCCTGCCCTGAGGGAGGGCAGGGGGCTGTTGTGCTGGGCTAGCCAGCTCAGAACCATTCTGGGGGGTGGTCTTCCTCCAGGGCCTCGAACGTGGGGGTGGGGCAGAAGGTTTTAAAGGCAAAGTCCCTGTGTGTCAGGGCACTCTGATTTGGAATATTCCTCCCAGAGTCCTTGGTACCAAGTCTAATAAAGGACTCCTTCCAATTTCTCCATGAGGCATGCTTGGCATTTCTTTGCTCTTCTGCAACAGGAGCACCTGTGCCTGTGAGCCAAGGGGAGGCTGGACTTCATGCCCAAGATGGGTTTGGCTCTGCAAAGGCATAGAGGAGACCTGGCTGTGTAGGGTCCGAGCGGAAACAAGATGGCTCTGGCACCTGGCTGACCAGCAGCCCAGGTCCCCCTCCCTTGTTATCTGGGCCCCAAACTCGAGCGGGCAGGCCTGCATCTTCCCACGTGGCTGAGGCCCATGAACAACCAGCACATCTAACTGGGCTTGTGTGACAATGGTGCAATTAGCAACAAGTAACTTTACAAATAAATGAGCCATCACAAAAGAGGACTTTCGCTTTTGCCAAGTTCGACAGACACCCTTTCAAAAAGCACCATTGGATTTTCTGAGCTCCAACGAGGAGAGAAACATTGGTGGTTTAAAGACACGACGGACAGGTGAAGAGTACATCCCGCCATTAAACACGCCTATGCCAGGCTTAGCGCTCAGCACTCAACATGGACTCAGCTCTCTGAATCCCCTTGAAAATCTGCTGAAAGAGGCAGTTACATCCTTAAGAAAAACAACTTTTTAATTTTGAAGTAACTGTGGGCTCACAAACTGCAAAGATACTACATAGAGGACTGAGCCTCCCTCTCCCCAGCTTCCCCCAGAGTGACTGGTGACTGTAGCATAGGATTGAAGCAGGACATTTGACCTGACCGATCTGCAGCCCTTATTCAGGTCTCACCGGTTCTGCATGCACCATGTATGAGTATCTGTGTGTGTGCAGCTGGTGGAAAAATGCCTCCTTGCTAAGTTATCTCCACTAACGATGCTGTACAAAGGGCAAAGCTTACCCTCCCCCCCCTGCCCCCCCCCACACACACACACACAGAAAGCATGGCTCAAACTATGGTCCTGTCTGCATGGCCTTGATGCGATGGCCAGGTGGGAGGCCATAAGTGAAGGCTGCTTTATGCTGCGTAGTTGGGATGTGTGGACAGAAGCACAGGGAGGCCTGAGCCAGGAAACCCACCTCCCCACAGCACAGCACAGGGCCTCACGCACTCCAAAGAGGAGGCGGCTGCTCATATCCCAGAGCTGCAAATTAATAACAAATTGCAAAGCCTATGCACCCTGGAGGCTTGCCTTTGTTCTTGGAGCCGTTAGGAATTGAAAAGGTCACTGCACTGTAATAAATAATGAGGAAGTGCCTGTTTTGTGCTGGGAGATAAGAAGGGGTGGTGGGCGGCGTTTTAGCAGCTCTGAGGAGGAGGTTTGAAATCATCCTGCTCTCTCCTTCGCTCTGGGTGGCAGAGGGGGTGAGAACTTCCTGCAAGTTAAATTAAAAATAAAATCAATAGCATTTCAAGTGGTTGTGAATTAGGGGTCATTTGCTGAGGCATAAGGGGATTAAGGTTCAAACCTAAAGATGATCAATGGGCAA
>PVJC01003592.1:30352-51923 GCA_004026665.1 Murina feae
TCCTTAGAAGGAGCACGGATTGATTTTCCTTTTCTAAGCCCAATTTTATGCTGCTCATCGACCCCCTCGGTCCTTCCTGAGCTCCCCTTTCTTCCTTTCTGCTGGAGGCACAATTAATGGAGGCTCACAAACTTTCCCGCTCGCAGTTTCTCAATGTTGCTGGTGCAGCCTCACTTTGGCGCTGAGGCCGAGGTGAGGCGTGAGCAGCCCCGGGCTGGCCTTGGGGGTCTCAGTGTCTTGACACAAGCTCTTGACCAAAGTGCACCTCCACCTCCTTCTGAACGAACCGGGAGTTGGGACTGTGACCACTGGGTCCTCTCTCCTTGTCTCTGCCCACACACCAGGTCACTCTTTTCTCCTTATCTGCTCGCCACTCTGGCTTCTTCTAGTTGGTGGGACTCTCCAAGTTGGTTCCCACCCCAGGGCCTTTGCCCATGCTGTTTCCCTGCCTGGCATGCTCTGATCAGCCCATGCCTCCCCCCCCTCCCCCACTATATTCCTCCATCCTTAGCACAGCTGTCACCACCCCTTCTTAGAACATCACCCCACTTTCGTATCTTCGTGGTCCTCGTCTGGTCTGGAATTTTGTCCTTTTTGTTTGTTACCTGTTTGGGATGCCCCTGTCCCACTAGGACATTCTCTTTCATCCCAGCCCCTCGTCTGGCCCAGAGGCTGTTCTAATATGTCAGCCTTGTGAGTGAGTGGATGTGTTCTGTGCTCGGATGAGTTACGGAGGCAGCGGGGCAGAGCAGACCCTCATTACAGGCCTTTTCAGCTGAGACATTTTCTGAGCCGGCTCATCTCTCTCAGGCTTCTCATTTTACACATGAGGTAGCTGAGGCCAGGGCGGTGAGGGAGGGTGTTTGATCCTGCCGAGGTGGCTGCTCCTGCGGCCCTTAGCAGGGTCCTCAGGGTGTCCCTTCCCCACTCAGGGCACCTCCAGGCAGCTTTGGATTTCAAAAGAAGGTAGCTGGTGTCTCGTGGACTTTGAATTCAGAAAAAGGGCCTTTGGGGGCAGATGGGATCCCTTGTTGGTGACTTGCCCCCACCCCAAAAGGAGGAGTTGAATCTAGTGCTAGGAGCTGGGTTCCTCCAGGGGGAGCCCTTCTCAATAGACAAGGTCAGAGCAGTTATTCAGAGGCTTGAATGTGGGCCTGGTGCCCCCGGTTCTCAGCGTGCCCCTGGCTCCTTCACTAAGAGCTGCCGGTCGCTCATCCCTGCACATTCAAAATGTTTTAGAGTCACTTCTCCCCTCTGGTGAGCTGCACTCAAGAGACTGAGCCCAGCAGCCCCTCCTCCAGGCTGGTGTTGGGAGACAGAGGGTCCCAGGGCCTCCGGGTTTCTGATTCCAACCACTGGGTGGTGTTTACTTCCTGCCAGAGCCAGGCCTGCTTGACTTCAATGCACAGCACCCACTTGAGACAATCCGTGGGGGGTCCTGGTCCTCCCCTTTCCTTCCCTGTCCCTGACCAACTGACCACCCATCAGGGCCTGAGCTGGGCCCCTTCCCCTGCCATCAAGAGGAGGCCCCCTGCACCTCCTCCCCCACCAGGAGAGAGGAAATGCTAGTCGTGGATGCTGACACAATGATTTATGTGCTTGCTTTTTTGTGTTGCAAACTTTTCCCTTTTCCCTTTGTTTGGCTGCAGAGGTAACCACTGGCTAGGTGCTCCCACTTCGGATCCAGGAACACTTTCTGTAAACTTCCCACCATAAGTTTGTCCCCTCCCCACACGTGGGGACAGGCTCATTCATGTCAGAGGGTGGTCAGGGCTCTGCCCCACCTCTGCTGGTGCTCCTGCCCACCATCTCGCCCTCTCTTCCCCCCTCCTGCCACTCCCCTCACCTGCCGCAGGAGCCAGCAAACAGGTACTACTGTGGGGAAGCCGAGAGCCCACAGTGCCTAGCTCAGGGCAGGAGCGTGCTGGCCACCCACTAGTTGTTATGGAAACTCATTACTCTAGGAGTTCATTCAGCTGAAAATATAAATAATTTCCCAAAAGGTTTTAGCAAAATTCATGGGTAACAGTCTAATGGCATTATTAAGAGAGAGTAGGACATGGCAGCCTGAAGCCCTGGGCCCAACCGCCTCTGATCAGCTGGGGACTGGCTCACCCACGCATTCCTTTAGCCACCCACCTGCAGTGTGAGGCCAGGCACATGGCAGTCCTCATGAGTTGGGGGCCACACTCTCCTCTCAGAAGATGTTGATCTATAGGGATGGATGTGTCAGGGGATGGTCGCCTCTTCTAGGCTTGCTGAGCAAATTTCTGCACAGAAAAACATCCCACTAGTAATAATGATGGTAAATTATGACAGTAATAATAGCTATGCACTGGTAATATATCACTGAGCATTCATTACTATTATTGCATTGTATTACTTAGCTATATTATTAATGACCAATTGTTATTGACCTTAATTATTAAGTCAGATAGGGTCCCATTATGTGCCAGGCCACTGATGTGTGAGAACTATATTTCTAATCACGACCCCGTGGGGTAGGCAATGTTATCACCCCCATTTTACAGATGAATAAACTGTTGTGCCTTTTACTAGCCCTTCATTCCATTAAAAATATGGCTGGGACCCTGTGCCAAGCAGGACTATTAAGTTTCCCCAAAGCACCATCTTTCTCTCTCACTTTCATCCATCAAGTACATGTTGAGCTCCTACTGTGTGTGACATATTGTTCTAGATAGTGGGGAGGCAGGGCACACCCCATTCATGAATAGATTTCTACTTGGCTCACTCCCAGGTACCTTCTAGAACCATTATGCATCTTTTCTCCCACGAAGCCTTTTCTCAACTTGCTAGCCGGAGGCAGGGGCCTCCTGATGCTGCGTAGAGTCTGTGCCTCCTCTATCCCAACACTTAGAGTCCTGGCAGCTGCTTGTCTTGCATCTGCCTCTCCCTCCAGAGCTGAGGCTAAATCTTTGTCTTTGTGTTTCCAAGGTCAGGTACAAAAGAGACAGCCACTAGATGTTTGTTGGATTTTATTACTTAGAAATAAGCTCCAGAGGGCTGGGTCTGTATTGTTCACCACCACATCCTCTAGAACAGTGTCAGGGCATAATGGGTGTGAAATACATGTTTATAGGAAGGATGGGCAGATGCATGGGTGATGGATGAGTGGATGGATGGATAATGGATGGATGAGTGGATGAATGAGTGGGTAGGTGGGTGGGTAGATGGATGGGTGGGTGGGTGGATGGTTGGGCAGATGGATGTGTAGAAGGGTGAAAGGGTGCATGGGTATGTCTGAATGTATAGTTGGATATTAGATGAGCAAACAGATAGAGAGATGGATGGAGGGTCAGATAATTAAATGGATGAATGTCTGGATAATTAAGTAAATGGATAAAAGAATGTTGGTTATTAGAATAGAGTGTTGGATGATTAAATAGTTGGTTAAAATTCTAAGCATTGATCAACAAAATTCCCTTAGCTTGTTTTGACAGAGAAAGAAAGAGAGGTGGGTGGGTGAGGAAAAGAGGGAACCCACCTCCCCACAGACAACTCCACCTTCGCTCCCCTCTCATTGACCTTTCTCATGTTTGGTTCCAGCATGAATGTTGAAAACCAAACCACGAGAAAGTGGTGCCTGTTGGCCCCAGTCCCGGGGGTGGAGCTCTTCCCTCCTGTGTGTGCAGACAGCTGAACAATCAAAGTTTGACTTCTGCCTGGATTTCCTCAGCTTGCTGGACATGAACTTGTGCTTGGAGCTGTGAAACTTGACATACATTATCCTGAGACTTTCAACTCCCAAGTGTGCTGGGCCAAAACCAGCACCTGTGTTTCATCTGCGGGCTGTCTCCAATGGGAAGGCTGCTGCCTCTGTGGCCATTTCTAGAGGCCCCGTGTCACAGCACTTCCCCCAGTACCACCACTGCTCTTCCTGCCCCAATGAGGAGTATATCCTCACGCTGTTCCAGTCACATTTTTGGAAACCGGAGATAGATGATGGTTCACCAAGAGTTGAGAGACGCCCCCCCGCCCCACAGGTGGCCCTTAGAAGCTCACAATTTCCTCAGTAGAAACCTAATAGCTTTGACCTTAGCAGCCTTGTGGTGCAGTGGCTGAGACATTGCCTTTACACATGTCCGCAGCAGAGCTGGCCAGTGCCCTCTTCCTGGACAATGCCACTCAGTTTGGCTGCTGCCAGGCATTTGCAAGGTGGGGTGAAGGGTGCTCATGTCCAGTGAGACCAGGGAAGGCAGCCAGAGACTCCAAAGTGCAAACATGAGCAGTGAGCCCTCTAAACCTGCAGCTTTCAGAAGGGATAGGGTTCAGAGTGGTGGGCAGGAAGTGTGCCCAGTTATGTTAGTAGTATGGACAATGAGAAGGATGATCATTCATTCATTCAGTCAGTCAGTCACTCAGCCAACATCTGTTGAGTGCTGGGTTGTCCCTGAAGACCAGAGGAGGGCTCCTCCTGTCATCTGCCTCCAACACCCCTCACCCTCCAAGACTGCCTCATGCGAGGTTGGCCTCCAATGCTCTACCCACAGCTCCTCACCCCCACTGCCATGGACACCCCTGACAGCCTGGACAGCCAGAGGCAGAGCAGCTCCTCAGAAGACCTGTAGCTGCCAGGCTCTGGCCTCGTGAATCTCAGGGACCACAGAGTCTGACGAGTATGCTTGGGATAAAATGAAGATGCCATGGAGGAGGGGAAAAATTCAAAGTGCAGTCACTGAGGAAGTGATTGGCCATTCAGGCTCCCAAGGAGCCGGCAGGCTCATTTCTGAGGAGGCAGCCTGTGTCCTGGCCCTCAGACTGGGAGAGCAGCAGTCCCGCGGGGGCAGTGCTTATGGGACTCCCAGCGAGGTGCTCAGCACCTGGCAGGTGCCCTCCTGCTCCCTCTGAGGGGCCAAGAAGTTCAAGTTACTTATAGTCACAGTTTCTCTTTCATGGTAGCCACTATCAGAGTCCTCTCTCAGCATCTGGGGCGGAGGGGGGCTGTGTTGTGCCCCAGTGTCCCTGGGCCCCTATTCCTTACAGCCTCCTCTCAAACTGTCCTTCTGAGCATGCTCATGCAGGTTTGTCTGTAGTGTTGGCATTTCCCAGGGAAATTTAGCATAATTTTTAATTTAGATACCAGGAATCCAATTTACCCGTTCGATCAGTTAATGATGTGGCCTGCTTGAAGAGCACACTCCTGCCGGCCTCTGTGGGTCTGACTGCTCCACTCCGAGGGACCAGTGGAGGCGGGCGGGGCGTGGTGGGGGCTCAGCTGGGCTCTGGTTCAGATTGAACTTGCTGTTGGAGCTAAGGATGAAGCCAGGTCTGAGACAGAATTGGGCTTGGTCTCAGCAGCAGTTTCTTTCCAGTTCAGAGGGCAGCTCCACTCCGTGGCACCAGGTCCCCAAGCACATGGGCCCTTTGAAGTACTAAGAAAGAACAACAGTAAACAAAGCCCCTGCAGGGCTGAGGCATGAGAGAGCAGGGGTGCAGGGGCGAGGCGTGGACCTCATCCAGCGGGGCTGTGGTGAGCACAGAACCGCAGCGCTCACCCCTGCCCTGCAGGCCGCACGCCTTCCTGGGACACATTTCCTGTTCCAGGTCAGCACCCCAGCCAGCCAGGGTCCTTGGGGGAAGGCTGTCACCAGACTGTCACACCCCAGGCTCCTTCCTGCTGGGACTTTCCTCTGAGGTGTCAGGACAAGAGAAACCGTCCCAGAGCCATCTGCCTCTGCCTGCGGCTGGCAGCTGGGAAGCCATACTTGGGTGATAAAGATATTTTACTGCACAGTTTTTTTTGGGTAACACATTTTATTGCTTCATTCTGGAGATGAAACAGTCTATAGATTGATGAAGGCAAAGTGACCTTGTAGTTGAGCAAAAACCTCCACGTCTGCCCTCCAGGGCAGTGCCTTTGCCCGGTGCTAATGATCGTCCCTTGATGGCTGTGTGCAGGCCCCCCATGTGTTCGCTCTGCTTGCGTGTCTGACGTTCCGCACCTCTTGGGCCTGGCACAGGCTCAGCAAGCATGCTGCCAGAGGAGACACTAGGTATTATTTAGGGTCTGCACTTCCACTGACACAGCAGGCTCGCGCACAGCATCCTTAATTGATGAAGCAAAAATCTAATCAGAAAGTGTGTGCCCAGGAGCTAATAAAACAGTGTGTGCCAATGGGGTGCGTGCCAATCAATCCATTAATCCATACTATTGAACATCAGCCTCCCAGCTCCAGCTCCCAAATTGGGTCAGCTCTCAGATCAGTGCTGTGAGGGACTCAGAGGGTCAGCTGCCCAAAGGATGGACCATCTCCCAGGTGTCAGGAGACTCACTCACCTAAAATGATAAACAGTCCAGAGGTTAAGCCCCTGTGGAATGTCAGGAGGCAGACACATGAGCAGAGCCGTCTGGGGGACGAGGATGGAAAGTTTGCACAGTCAGAGGGAGTGGCTGGGGGCAATGAGTGAGGAGGTGGCAGGTTGAGGGTCCCCTGTCTCTCACTCTGCACCGTGGGAGCCCTGCAGGTTTCTGCCTCTTCCTTCTCCTCTGTATAAGGGTGATCATGGCCCCTGCGCCCCAGAGCTATGATGAGGTTCCAGTGAGGCGAGGGGTGGGGGACAAACCGTCTTTAAAATGGTTGGGAAGGAGGGGTGGAGCAAGGGGGCAGGATAAGTAAACATTCAGGAGTGGAAATGTGTGGCCAGGTCAAGATCAGTTTCATGCGCCATTAAGCCATTTCATCGATCTTCTGGGAGCTGTTCCTGACACCGACTCCCAAGTGGGCTCCAGGGTACCTTTCTCCCCATAAACAAAATTCCATCACTGATAACATAGACCTTCTTCAGCCTCCATGCATGGCTCCAACAGAAACTCCCAGCTGAGAAATGGCACGCATAACTTTCTCCATATTAGGCAATACAACACCCAAAGTGTAATGTAGACAGAACAATTCCACGCATGCCCACCACTTCATCACAATCGTTCTCGATTCGCCTTGATTTCCTTTGTGCTTCAGACTTTGTGCTTCAGGCTTCTGAGAGTCCCCACTGCTCCACGTCCTTGCCAACCCTCGGTTTTGTTGGGTGTTTACACTTTCTTCCTTCTCATGCCTGTGGAAGGTGTCTCATCCTGAGCGAAGGTGTGGAAGGAAGGTGAGTCCGGAAGCAGTCCGGTTGCTTCCACCTGGGGTACTGTGTGGAAAAGTGAAAAGCAAACAAGCAAAACAGCAACAGTCGGGGGTCTCTGGGAGTTGGAATGAATGAAGTGTGAGCACAGCAGCAGGCGCCTGAGACAGGAGCCCTCGGCAGGCCAGGTGCCGCCACTCTGAACAGTCCTGTGGGCAGGCATCTTCCAGAGCCGTGGTTTCAGGATCAGACAGGGCAGTTGAGGGTCCCCATGGGACAGGGGAGGTGAGTCCTCTGTTCTCTCCATTGCCCCGCATGTCAGAGCTCCCCAGCTCGCAGTGCAGAGCCTGGTCCCCAGCCAACTCCTGAGGTTCTGGAGGTTGGAGTCTTCACTGTGTCTACATTGGTTGGATATACTGATGGCAAGTGGGCGGCCACCAACCAAGATGGCCACCACATGGCCAAGAAGGGCTTGGCAGGTTCAGAGAAAGGTCAGGGTGATGCCTTCCCCAGGATTCATTTGTCCCCATTGGGAGTGCAAGCTTGATCCTGACGGACAGCCACCAGCCACCTGGGCCTGTCCCACTCCAGCTCCACTGGCATCTCTCGCTCTGTGAAAGTCCTGAAGCAGCGGGAAAGGTCAGCGGGCTGGTCTCGGCCTTGGCCAAGCAGCCCTCGACCTGGCTCCAGATTCACACACACCCTGGCTGTGGCTCCCTCTCCAGGCTCCCCCCAAGGACATGCCAAACCAATTCAATAGAAATACATTTTAAAATGAGGAGGATGACGGTGGTGATAAGGCCAATCATTTCTTTCTTTTTAAAAAATAATTATTTATTCTTGAAAGTATTACATATGTCCCCTCTTCCCCCTTTGTTCGTGCCAGCCTGCTCCCGCCCCAAGTCCTCAGCACCCCACTGTCTGTGTTTATGGGCTATGCATATATGCACACAAGGTCTTTGATTGATTACCTTCCACCCACCCACCCTCTGAGATTCCACACTCTGTTCCATGCTCTCATAGCTATGGATCCACTCTGTTCATCAGTTTATTTTGTTACTTAGATTCCACAGTTGAGTGAGATCATGTGATACTTGTCTTTCTCTGACTGGCTTATTTCACTCAGCATGTTACTCTCCAGCATGCTGTCTCAAAGAGTAAGAGATCCTTCTTTTTTACAGCTGCATAGTATTCCATGTATAAATGTACCACAGCTTTTTATCCAATCATCTATTGATGGGCACTCGGGCTGTTTCCAGATCTTAGCTGTTGTAAATTGTGCTGCTGTGAACATAGGGATGCATACATTCTTTCTGACTGGTGTTTCAGGTTTCTTAGGATTTATTCCTAGAAGTGGGATCACTGGGTCCAATGGCAGATCCATATTTAATTTTTTGAGGAAATGCCACACTGTTTTCCATAATGGCTGCACCAGTCTGCATTCCCACCAGCAGTGAACTAGAGTTCCATTTTATCCACATCCTCACTAGCACTTGTCATTTGTTGATTTGTTGATGGTAGCCATTCTGACAGATATGAGGTGATACCTCATTATTGTTTTAATTTGCATCTCTCTGATGATCAGTGACCTTGGGAATTTTTCATATGTCTCTTGGCCCCTGTATGTCCTCTTTGGAGAAGTGCCTATTTAGGTCCTTTGTCCATTTTTTAATTGGATTGTTTGTCTTCCTTCTGTTAATTTGTATGAGTTCCTTATATAATTTGGATATTAACCCTTTATCAAATGTTTCATTGCCAAATATATTCTCCCATACAGTGGGCTCCCTTCTTGTTTTGTTACTAGTTTCTTTTGCTGTGCAGAAGCTTTTTATTTTGATGTAGTTCCATTTGTTAATTTCTACTTAGTTTCCTTTGCTTTAGGAGATGTAGCTATAAACACATTTCCAAGAGATGCCTGAGATTTTGCTGACTATGGTTTCTTCTGGGATTTTTATGGCTTCACAACTTATATTTAAGTCTTTTATTCATTTTGAGTTTATTCTTTTGTATGGTATAAAGTGGTGGTCTAGTTTCTTTTTTTTTTTTTGCATGTGTCTGTCCAAGTCTCCCAACACCATATATTGAAGAGACTGTCTTGACTCCACTGTATGCTCTTGCCTCCTCTGTCAAATATTAATTGAGCATAATGGCTTGGGTCGACTTCTGAGGCCTTTGTTCTGTTCCATTGGTCTATATGCCTGTTCTTGTGCCATTATCAGTCAGTTTTGATTACAGTAGCTTTGTAGTATAACTTGAAATCTGGCATTGTGATTCCTCCAACTTTAAGTGTCTTAATTCTTTTGTTGCAATGGTAAAAGGGATTTTTTTTTTAGTTTCTCTTTCTGAGAATTCATTATTGGTATATAAAAAAGCCATCAGTTTTAGAGTGTTGATTTTATATTCTGCCACATTGCCAAATCTAGTAGTTTTTTGGTGGAATCTTTAGGGTTTTCTATATACAACATCATGTCATCTGCAAATAATGAGAGTTTTACTTCCTCCTTTCCAACTTGCTTTTTTTAAAAAATATATTTTATTGATTTTGTACATGGAGGAAGAGAGAGGGATAGAGAGTTAGACACATCATTGAGAGAGAACATTGATCAGCTGCCTCCTGCACACTCCCCACTGGGGATGTGCCCGCAACCAAGGAACATGGCCTTGACTGGAATCGAGCCTGGGACCCATGAGTTTGCAGGCTGACGCTCTATCCACTGAGCCAACTGAGTCAGGGCTCCAATTTGCCTTTTACTTCTTCTTGTCTGATCATTGTGGCTAGGACTTCCAGTGCTATGTTGAATAAGAGTGGTGAAAGTAAACATTCCTATCTTGTTCCTGTTCTTAGGAGAAATGGTTTTAGTTTTTGCCCATTGAGTATGATGTTGGCTGTAGGTTTGTCATACTTGGACTTTATCATGTTGAGATATGTTCCCTCTATTCCCACTTTGCTGAGAGTTTTTATCAGAAATGAGTGTTGAATTTTGTCCAATGCTTTTCTGCATCTTTTGATATGACCATGTGATGCCAATCATTTCTTGATTGCCTATGCGATGATAGACTCCCTCCCTCACTTAACTGCAACAACTATAATGTGGGAATGAAGGACTCCATTCTGGAAGAAAGAACTGGGCTGGAAGTTGAAAAATTTGGCTGAGATCACCCAGGAAGATCAGGAATTGAACCTCCCAGTTTCTTTCCATCCACCTTGTGGGGAAGCAAGATGGCCTTAGCTGTACCCAAGACCTGTGTGCTCGAAGAAGTCAGATAAATTACCTGTGTGTGGTGCAGGGGAGACCTGTCCTGGGCAGGGTGTTGGCGTCCAGCTCTGCCTCAACTCACAGCAGGGTTTGCAGGGTTCTCTCTTCACTTCTGTCAAAAATCCCCAAATCCTATGTTTGTGTTTTGGGGAAATAAATGTTTAGAAGATTCTAAATCATGGATGGAGTTTGAGTGAAGAGTTGATATGGGACAGAGAACCTGGGCCCGATCTGCTTTATGAGAGGCATGAGTGAGGATACATGCTGGTAACCCAGGCCTGCTATGGCATAGAAAGGAAGAGCACGAGACACAGCACAAAGCTCAGAGTGTGGACAGCAGGGCCTGGGAGAGCTCCGAGGCAGCTCTGACCCAACAGGAAGCTTCATGGAGCATCGGACTTCCTGAACCATGTGACCTGAAGGTGCAGCGACACCCAGGCTGCCTGTTCTGCTCTCACCTTTAAAAACCTCTTCTTCGACTGCTCATCTCTCTGGGAGCACCTGTGTGCAGGAAAAGAAAATCACCCCTCACAGCTTCTCCAGGAGCCACGCCCGTCCGGGCAGCCCCATTCTACAGATGAGAAAACTGAGTCTCTTGACACCAGGAGCTTGAAGTTGATAGCTGGGCCTTGTCTTGGGTCTGTCTGATGTTAAAGGCCATGACTGGCTTGTTTTGTTCTGTTGAACTCTGTCAAAATACACAACAGGAGAAACACATAGACAGGGGAACAACTCGAATGACCCCAAAAGGTATAAGAAAAACCAGTCTATCTGTCCCCCCATTGTCCAGCTCCCTCCTCAGAAGCAGCAGTAGATAGCAATGTCTTGGACTTCCTTCTAGGAATATGCCATGCATATTGGTGCATACTGACTCTTTTCTTACTTTTTAGCCGAATAGCTGCATCTAACGTGCGCTTACCTCGGCTTCTCAATCAGCGAGCTATTTGGGAGACAGTGCCACACCCACGCACGTGGACGTGGCTCAGCCTTGGGGTGGTGTATAGCCTGTATGGTTGAGCCCTGATTTATAGAGCATCACCCCGTTAGTGAATATCTGTAGTTTCCGGCTTTCTCCCTGTAACTTTGGGTGATGTGTGAGAAGGTCTGTTGGACAAATTTCTACGAGGGAAGTTTCCAATTCAAAGGGTGTGCCTGTTTTTAATCTGAATGGGTATTGCCAATAGCGCCTACGAAGTCCCAATGTTCAAGGGTGTCAGATGTCTCCAGGCCAAGAGATTACAGGGTGTTGCCAAGCTTTGTGACCAGGCCAATCTGATAGATGTCTCATTTGCATTGTTATTATAAGTGAGGCGGGGCAGGTTTTCATATACTTTCAAAGCCAACAGCAATTTCCCTGTGACTGAGCTGTCAAGGTCCTTCCAAAGACACACCCTTGGCATCATCTTACCCCACTCCCCAGTCTCCTTGGGTGGATCCCCAGGGGAGTGGGCTGGGGTGGGCGGCAGAGGGTCACAGGAGTCTTGGGCTCTGAGACCAGCGCTGTACCCATCTCTCTGTGTGGTCTTATGCAACCATCTACAATGACATTTCCTTCAAAAAGAGGAGTTTGGATCAGATAATCCTAAAAATCAATGACTTTTGTTATCGCCCAGACAGTTGTGGCTGGCAGTTTGCTATCTGTTCAGAAGGAAATGGATCTGCGCTTCAGAAGAAAGAATTTAATTTAGATACTGTGGAAAACTTCCTGACGTCTCAGGATATTAAACTCTGGGATGAATGATGACGGTCTGGGGCAAATGTCTTTCTAATACAAAGAACTTCAAAAACAAGATGACTCACTTGTCCTAATGGGAAAAGTTTCGCTCCAGCTCCGAGGTGGGAGCCTGGGGCAGCGCGAGGGTCTCGCTGGTCTCCAAGTGGGATGGCTTTCACGTCCCCGGGTGCGTGCCAAGTTCATTGTCGATGCCTGGCCCATTACCTGTTCCCCTGCAGTCGGGCATTATCTAATTTCATGACTTGGCTCATTACACATGTTAAAAGCAGACACACTGTCAGGCCTAACTTAATGAATTACTAAAATTAGCATTATTGAAAAAGTGAACTGCAAGGGAGACTGCTGACTTTAATCAATAGTTCAAGTGAGCATGGTTAAAGAATGTCAAAACCCAGCAAAGCGACCCAGACATGCAGCAGTGACGCCCTACATCTGGTGGTGTTCGTGCTCTGGGTAAGTGAGCCCTATAGTTCAGGGGCACAGGAAGCATCGGAAGCTCCCGGACGCCTTCCTGGCAGCCACTCCGTGGACGGCACTGCGGGCGCTGCCTGGGCCCTGCCTCATTACCAACATGCTCAGAGGCATCTCACCTTGACTTAAGGCCCCGGGGTCCTGTGAATTGGCCCATTGCTAATGCAGACCTCTGACCTCACATTTTGTAGCATTCTAGAATATTCGTATTATTGGGGGGAGGGGCTCAAAGCGTCTCATCTGACCTTCTCAGGACAGAGGAGCACCTTCCAGCAGCCACAGAGAGAACCACACAATCCCCACGGAGGGGCCTCCAGCGTCTGCAGGGTGCATGTGAGCCACCGCTCCCGTCTTCCTCTTTCTCCTCTTTTTCTTTCCCGAGCTCCACGCTCTGTTTCGAGGGTGCAAGAATCGATGGTGAAACAGGCAGGTCGTGCCCCTGCCTTCAGGAAGCTTGACATCAATGGTGGTGACAGAGATGAAACAGATCCTAGCAGGACCGAACAAGGAGAGCTGTCACTAGGAGAGGCACGGGGTCTAGGAAGGTGGCAGCAGGTGATGGCGGCAGGACCTGAAGGTGCTGCTTGTTTCACAGACATTGCAACGGTGCACATTTCCCTGGGATTGGGCTGTGGGTCACCGACTCCGCTCTTCTGGCCGCAAGACCGCCGGCCACGTGCCTGTGTTCCCTGGAGCCCCGGGCCTTGCGGGCCTGAAGGAGCAGGGTTCTGGGCTTGGTGGGGGAGGCCTGGCCACCCCTACTCTGAGCCCCAGCCCCTCTGGCCATCCTTCACCCCTCTCTGCTCCCTGGTGCCTCCAGCATAGCCCAGACAAGGGATAAGTGGGCAGAACCCAGGAAGCGGGATGGACGGCAAGCAGGTGGAATGAAGTTAGGCCTGGGGTCAGGTCCCAGGTTTGGTCACCCCTAAGCAGGTTGCTCTCTGGCCAGGCCTGCCCATTCTTCAGCCCCAGGCTCCCCCTTGGTAACATGGGGAGCCGTGTCTGCCCCTGGGCAGTATTGGGGCCAGGCTGAGTGGAGAGGGTCTACCATGTGGCCCGAGCAGAAGGTGGCACCCACGTGGCCAGGGAGATGGCTCCTGCCTCAATAACTGTGAATCGGGCTCCTGGCTCCCAGTCCTGGGCCTGGGCCCCTCCTTTTCTTGGCTGAGGACCTGGAAATTGGATGTGGCTCGGTTTGCCGCTGGCCCTTTGGGTTTGGCCTCTGCTGGGACAGGGAGCAGCCAGGGTTCTGAGGAAAGGCTAGGGTGACCATCGAGGCAGAGGAACAGGACAGCCAATAGCCTCAGATGCATCCCCCTCCCACCTCTGCTCCTGATCCCCTCTGTCCCTTGTAAGGCACAGGGGCACTGAGGGGAGCAGGGAGCCAGGTCGTCGCCTCCTCATCCCTCCTCCACCCCTTGCCCTGACAGCAGGCTGGCATCTTCCTGGGAACACAGGCTGCTGCTGGCCAAGTTCAATACAGAGTCAATTACATGCGCTGCTCAGCCTGCTCTTCTTGGCAGGTGCTGTGAAGGCTGATGCAGCCCGTAGCTACAGCGTTAGGTGTGCAACCTTTTCTGCGGTAAATGAATTGCTCTTTCAGGGGGAAAGCCACGGAACGGTGGTCACACCGGAGCTCCTGCAGGGGTCTGGCTGGTGGCATGGCTCAGGCAGTTCATTTCCTGCTTCAACTTGGAAACCAGGAGATGCTCCTTGTGGGCGAGATGGGAAACCAGCGCTCCGGGAACCAAATTCCTTGCTAAATGTTCTATTGAGTTGCTTGCCTTCAGCATTGATGAATCTCGTGCTGGCGGTCAGGGGTTCAGTGACCAAAGGCTTTCTCAGAAGTGGTCCTTTTGGGAAGCAGAGCTCAGGCTTGGACCCTGCTGATGGCCGGAAACCCGGCTGCGGGAGAGGCAGCTGTAGGGTCTCGGGGAGCGGGGAGGCTGGGCTGCCTGCTCCCCATTCTCCAGCTCCAGAGCCTCGGTGACAGTGCTGGGCCATGGCCGTGCGTGTTTCTGCGTGTGGGCAGTGGTCTGTCTGCTCGTCCACCGTCCATTCCTCTCCAAGTGGAGTCGGGTCTGAGACCAGGTTGGTTTAAGGATCTGACCCAACCATTCGATTGCTTCTCCAGCCCTTCAATCCCCAACATGGCAAGACCAATCTGAAAGTGGCAGTGGGCTCTCCAACTTCCCACGCTGTCCTAAACCTTGACCTGTTTGCCAGAGCCCCCTGAATTCTAGTCTTGGGAGGAGGATCTTGCCTGTGGGGACAGCCTGCCACGCAGGCCACCTGGGATGCAGCTGCCCACTCTCCCAAGCTCACCCCCTTTGACTCTCACTGATGTGATTTTTGTGATTTTTTTTTTTAAATCAATTCACTTTTCTTTTAAAAATGACACACAATTCTTAGAAAGGCTTGGAAGTGGAAAAGCATTATTCCTTGCTCATATGAAGTCAATGGTAACCATGAAAAGAATGGTTGGCTGGAAACCTTGCCTGAGGACGATTCTGAGCCCAAGGCCTACTTCATTCAAAAAGGTATTTGTGAGCATTTGGGGGCGGCTGAGATATTAGATTGGAAACTTTCTTGACGTAATCAGAAAAATGCCAAAGAATTGGACAGGAAATCAATTTTTTCCTTATGTGATTTGTCATCGCAACACCACTCTCCAACAAACTCCAACAGAGCACAGCCCTTCAAGGCCCAGAGGGGGAAACTGAAGTAGAGTGGAGATGAGAGAGGCCCCAGGTTAAAGCAGGTTAAAGGGGGGTCTGCCTGGTTCTGTGTGGGGCCAGGTGTCAGAGAAGAGCATGAGCCCGACAGTGCCTGGCCAGCCTCTGCCTCTTCCTTTGCCAAAAGAGGGATCCATGTCTGCCAAGGAAAGCCAGAGCAAACCTGTCCCCAGACACTCACTGTTGGTGGAAGAGGAAGATGCAAATCCTACCAATTCCTCCTCAAAAACCAGAGAGAACGTGTGAAGGGAGGGGTCACCATCAGGAATGTAAATTTCCTTGCTTGTGAAATTATTCCCTCTGGCTTCTTAGTGGGCAGGACAGAATTAGTTTTATCTCTCCCTCTGCTAATTGTCCTCACATTTTGCTTCACGTCCATGTGCGGGGAGGTGGGGAGGGGGACAGGCCACTGCTCAGGTACATCCTTGAGACATGAATGTCAATAAAGCCTGCCTCCCTGGAATGTGGCTCTGACTCCAGAGCTGGAGGATGTTGGGAGCAGCATGGGTCGCACCTCATTCCTCATGGAATCAGCAGGTTGAGTAGGCTAGGGGGCCAAGTAGTAGCAAGCTTCAGGCACTGCTGGATCCAGTTGCTCTGGTGGCATCACAGGACTCGGTCTCAGCGGCTTGTCTATGTGCTAGTGCCAAGATTCTGCTCCCAGTGGCTCCCAATGCCCCAGGCTCACAGTGGAAAAGAACATATTTGTCCTGGTCACTACAACAAATGTCTCAGAACTAGCCCTGATTGGACAGTCTGGATTACATGCCCACCCCTTAGCCAATCACTGTGGGCAGGACTGTGTTGACTGATTGAGTTAGGGCTGAGCTGTATGATCTCTTTCCCAAAGATCTGGAGAGTCAATCCCACTCAGACCACATGGACCAAAAGAGGACAATTAGTCCTCCAGGAACATCAGGATATAGTTGCTAGAAGGAAGGGAAATAGATGCTGAGTCACCTAAAGGAACATATGTCCTCTGTGGTCCTTTTCATGTAAATCCTGACGACACCTTCAGGAGGTGGGTCCTATTATGACACAATTTGCAGAGGAGAAAGTGAGGCACAGGGGTTAAATAATTCACTCAAAGATACACAGTTGATAAATTATAAGAGGACTCAAACCCAGCTGTAAGGTTCATTCTGATGACCCCAAAAAGAATTTCGCTATTGTTGGTTCTCTGCTATTCTTTGGTTGTGGATCTGCCATGCCAGCATGGTGCCAGACACACAGTAGGTCTAAAAATGTCACTCAGTTGTGTCTATGGATGTCTCCTTTTGGTGTTCGTGTGAGTGTTTTTTCTTCAGAGTTTCCCAAAACGACCGAGTGTTCCCAAGGGCAAAACACATCGATTTGTACTGCAAATTGTTTTTGTTAATAAATTATATATGTTTATGCATTCTAATTAACCCAAAATTATTTATTGCAGCAATTAAAATGAAGTCATGTAAATGACTGTGATTTTAAGTTCTTGACAAAGCAATAAAGTCCACTAGTGCTTCTCTACATTGCTGACACTCCTGGAAACCCTGCTAACAACCAGCTGTTCTGCCCCCATGGAGCCTTCAAGGGGCAAATTCAGAGAGTCCAGGCTGGTGGTTGCTCCATCCCCCCAGTGAGATGACAATCAGCATATTCTGACTTGGTTATACCAGGGAGGAAATTATAACCCACTAGACCTACCAATGCATCCAGACACAGAGATGTGGGGTAGAAGTTACATAGCCCCTTGCTTTCAGACAACCCAGAAGAGTCAGGATCTTTGTGCCACTAACTTTCCCTACCCTTGCTCTGCAAGTCACAAAAATTCATCTGTGGGCAGGAGTCACTGTCATTTTGTCCCATGATATGCATCCTCTTCCTCCCAAGCCACCATTGATCCATTCATCCATCTATCTATCTACTAATTTATCCATCCATCCATCCATCCATCCATCCATCCATCCATCCATCCATCCAATCATCCATCCATCCATCCGTTCATCCTCCCATTTGTCCAACCATCCATCCATCCTTCTGTTCTTTTTCCCATCTGTCTAATCATCCATCCATCTCACTGTAAGAGTGGGATTCCAGGAAGACCATACCACCTCCAAGAGATCTTTGTGGAGAGAAAAGACACAGGCAGGAGAACAGACAAAAGGAAGAGAGTGAGGAGAAATGAAATGCACTGAAAGAAATTTGGGGCTATAATTCAAGAAATAAGCATGTACAAGAACTCTTCTTATCCCCGTTCTCCAGGGGAGTGGAAGGTGAAGTATGAGTAGAGTTGCTAGATAAAATGCAGCACACATAGTGAAGTTAGAATTTCAGAAAAACAACAAATTTTTAATATAAGTATGTCCCAAATATTAATGAGATATATTTATACTAAAAAAATTATTATCTGGAATTCTAATTTAACTGGATGTCTTGCTTTTTCTCATTTCCTCTTTCTCTTCCTCCTTCCCTCCTTTCCTCCCTCCCTCCCTCCATCCCTTCCTTCATCTGGCAACCTTCAGCTCAAGTTTACAGACAAACAACTGGGTTCAGGTTAAGATTCTGCTCTCTGAGACTCATCTTTCTCATCTGTAAACATCTTATGACGTGTGACCCAAAACTGCCTACCACAGGGGCCCTGCATGAAACACAAACATGGGAGACACAAACAGAGACCAGTGTATGTAGCCTGCAGGGCACAGTTAAAAATGCTCTGCAAGTCACAAAAATTCATCTGTAGGCCACATGGGCTGCTAATTTGCAAATTTCTGTCCCTCTTGGGTTGTCCAGAGAATCAAATAGGATTGAGTGCTTCAAGCTGATAAACGTGTGCACCAGCATAGGCACCACAGTCAGAGCTGAGCAACGGCCTTCAGGATGACTCTTCATGCAGAGGTGGGTCCTTGTGGTCTCTGGGCTAGTCTCCTGCCCTCCAAGCTCCTCCTTTTCCTCTCCTCTTCTTAGACTCTGCTTTTGGGACCTCATCCCACCCTTCACATCTACTGCAGAGACTCCTGACCACACATGGCCACAACCATTCCTAAATTCCACCCCCAATGGCAGTGGAAGACAAACTTGGAATTTTTAAAAGGCTCTCACAGAAGCCCATGTTGAAACTCAAGTTTTGGAATGAGACAGACTTGAACATGAACTTGCAAATTAAGTCTTTGAGTACTACTAGCTGGGTGCCTGGGGGAGCAGGTGTGTGTCTTCACATGCATCATCCATGAAGTGGGTTTAATGATTGGACTTCATAGAGCTTTAGTCAGTGATCCCTGAATGCCAACTATTTCAGCAAACCCAGAAGCCACACAAGATCTTCAAAGACACGAGGGCCCTTGAATGTGACTTCTTCTAACAAATGGTTTATTTGAAGAAAGCCAGGTTGATTTACAGCTTTCTTAGCCCTTATCTTCTGAAGACAGAATCAAATCAAGGCGACAACTTGCTCCTAACAAATTGTACAAGGATGGGCTCTCCACTGCCAGCTTGGTGCTTGTTTCAAAACATCCATCCATTCTACAATTTCTCAGAATACTGACTTTAATTCACCATTGAAGTGTGTTGGTCAAATTCTTACAGTTGTGGGAGATGAAATAACGAACTAGAAGAGACTAGAAAGGCAGGAATTGACCTATCCTATGTAACCAGCAGTCTGGAGATAAGGGATGACTTAGCAGTATAACCAAAAACTCATGGTCTTCCATTCTTTCTGCTTTGCCATCCTCATGGTCACAATACAGTTTCCATAGCTCTAAGCATCATGCCCTTACACAATGACATCCCAAACAGGAAAGAAGAGGATACAAGCCAAAGAGCCTTTTCTTTATGAATTTCTCTTTATTCCGGGGGTTAATTTTTTCCAGAAACCACTCAGGATATTTCCTTTTGTGTTTCATTGTCTGAGAGTAGCTCATAGGCCCCTCCTTGTCCCTATCAAGACAAAGGAGAATCAGCTTGCATTGGTGTAGATGAATCAGCAGTCTCTCTATGGAGCTGGGCACTTGGGAGCACAAAATCAGGCTTCTATTCACAAGCACAAAAGGACTGTGCTGACTGCTGGGTGGACAGCCAGAGTTTCTCCAACTCATCAGCACAATGCAGATGAAAGCAGCTCTTGTTTGTTGAGCACTTACTATGAGCCAGCCACCTACGGAAGTGTTCTCCATGCCTGTGTCAGTTCCCTGGAGCAGCCCCATTTCAACCTCACTGCAACCCAACAAGCCACACTGCTTCTTCCCATGTTTAGGGAAGCAGGTGGGCGCTCAGAGCACCTGGTGCATGTAGGCCACCTCCCAGGTGAGCCCTGGGCCCACACCCCATGTTCCAGCAGTCAGCAAGGCTGGAAGGAAAACCAGAGCACCCACCAGTGATCCTGTTTCACTTCCAGAATTCCATCGCCCAAGGTCAGGGCTGCTGGGAGAAGCTAGGAATAGACCCTGCCCTGCCATTCCCCAGAGCAGCTGCAGGAGGGGTCCTGGGCCCACACTCTGTCCCCTCAAGTGCACATTTCAAGGATGTTGCCATATTCTGGGCCAAAGCAATAATTTCCCATCATCAGTGTGTGCCCTTTGTCCCCACCCTTCCCGAGCACTCAGTGTGACTGATGACAGCTGTCCTTCTAGGGCCCCTTCAGACTCCAACAGGTGAGACCTCATGACCCAAGAGCAGCTCCAGGCGATGGGCCTCAGGAGGGTATGAGTCCCATGGCCACGGGGCAGTGACCCCGGAAAAGATGGGGCAGGTGAGAGAACAGTCGACATAGGAGTCGCCAAGTGGAGAGGAAGTGGGTAGGGAAACAGCCCATTGAACTTGGACCTGTTCTGCCCCATGAAAGAGAAGCTTGAAAAGACTCTTGGGGGCTGACACTGTGACAGGAGGGGTCTCGGCAGTGGGCTGCCAGGCCTGGTCACCTGGTCCTGCCTCTCACCCCCTCAGAGATTCCTCCAGACCTGAAGTCTCTGTGGGCACAAAGCTTCTGTCTGTCTGTCTGTCTGTCTGTCTGTGTGCCTGTCTCTGTCTCTCTGTCACCTGTGCCGTGGGTGCTGCACAAGGGCGTGCACCTGGCAGGTCCCGAGGCCTTGCCTGCAGGCTGAGAGAGATGGGCCATGGCAGGAGTGAAGGCCACTCCCGCTGACACCTGCTCTCATGCATCGCAGGAAAACAGGACCTACGAGAGGGACCGGCTCGGTGCAGAACTGCCTCCATTTCTTCGGCCCAGTGTCTACCATCTGAAATGCAAAATAATCTTGTCTGTTTTCAATACAAAGAAAATCACACAGGTCTTATTGAAAATGCCCCTCTCACTCTCAGAAGTTTTTAATCTGATGATTTCTATGTCTAGACAATAATGCAACCGTCTCCTTGAGAAGGCACATGGGAGAGGAACAGGAAGACGGCTTCTGCCCTCTAGTCTTTTTGCCTGAAGCTGAAAATGTCTACGAGATACTTTTCAGAAAAAAAAATCTGTCTCTGTCTTTCTGTATCTCTCTTACTTTCTCTCTTCTCTGTCTGTCTCTATCTCACTCACACACACTCACATACACACGCACACTGTCACACACTCACACACACGCACACTGTCACACACACACACTCACACTGTCACACACTCACACACACTCATACTGTCACACTCACACACATTCACACAACTCTCACACACACGCACGCTGTCACACACTCACACACACGCACACTGTCACACACTCACACACTCACACTGTCACACACACACACACATTCACACAACTCTCTCACACACACACTCACACTGTCACACACTCACACACACTCATACTGTCACACTCACACACATTCACACAACTCTCTCACACACACACACTCACACTGTCACACACTCACACAACTCTCTCACACACTCACACACACTCACACTGTCACACACACTCATACTGTCACACTCACACACACTCACACTGTCACACACTGTCACACACTCACACAACTCTCTCACACACTCACACTGTTACACACTGTCACACACACACTCACACACTCACACTGTCACACACTGTCACACTCTCACACAACTCTCTCACACTCACACTGTCACACACTGTCACACACTCACACTCACACACTCACATACACATACATTCACACACTCAGGCAGAAAGCTCTCTCTATTGGCTTTAAAACTGGACAGAAATTATTTTCTCATTTAGGGACGTATCACTTGGGAATTTAAAAAAAAAGTCTCTATTTGCCAGCACATAGAGAAGTGTGTGTGTATGTGTGTGTGTGAACTTAAAACTTATTCTGTCTCTCAGAGTCTCTCTAAAGTT
>PVJC01003592.1:52023-69397 GCA_004026665.1 Murina feae
CACACACACACACACACACACACACACACAGGACACACAGGCAGCACACACTGCAGAGCCAGCAGGCTCCCTGGCTCAGGGCGCCGGGCACGCTCCCTGCAGAGAGCACAGTGCTGTCTCCCGGAGAACAGCCCCTCTGAGCCCCCGCCCCCACCCCAGCCCCACCGCCCGGAAAGACACGTGGAGAGACGTCCGCTCCACTCCCCACACTCAGAGCTGCGCGTGTTTGCGTGTGCTGAGCAGGAAAATGCACCAAACAGAAGCCTGCCCGTGGGCCTGAACCCCCCCCCCCGCCCCAAGGTGGAGGATGGATGTGTTGTTTCCAGGCAGAACAGTCCGGAGCACACACTCGCTCACTCACTCAGGACAAAGGCCCCCGTTCACCCCCAGGCACGCCAGCTCTGTCCTCCCTCGCCCCCGGTCCCCATGGTCTACATCCGGGTCTCCAGGGAGAAACCTTCCCCTCCCCTCTCACTTAGAAGAAATACCCGCGGTGCTTCCTAAGGGCACATCTGAGAACATCGTGTGTGTGAACTGCGTGTGCAATGCACATGCGTGTGGGGTGCTGGGCAGTCTCCCCGAGGGCTCAGAAAGCCAGGGTTTTCTTCCAAGTAGGAAATACCCTGTTTTCACCACACACATGTGCGTGCGTGGCTGGGACAGGTGTGCACACCTGGGGCCCCCACTCCTTCCCTGTTTCTTGATCCACAGAAAAGCAGAAGGCCTGTGGCCCGAGGCGTCCTCTCGCCCTCAGCAAGGGCTCCTTGTAGAAGCCTGGCACAGGCCGGACATGCCCGAGCACAAGCAGGGAGCACGCACACACCCACACAGAGGAGGGGTCTGTCTGCCTGTGGGGTCTGGGGCGAGTGCACACCAGCATGTCTTCCTGGCTTTCATCTCCTTCCCTTGCTGTGAGCAGTTCTATCCACACACTCACCTCTCACTAACCGCTAACCTGAAGCACTGCTCTCAGCTCATGGAAAATTCCATGTCTGTTTACCAGCAGAAAATGTCGGTCTCAAGCTGCATCCACTGTCTCCCACACCGGGGATGCCTACTCCTCCTGCGTGTGTGTGACCGCACGCGCACACACACACAGAGACACACGCACATGAACATGAACGAACATGTGCATGTCTGTCTCCTGCAGACATAAACGTACGTGATTTTTTTGATGCAGAAAGAAACCTCTCCTGCTCTCACACATCCACAGTCTCCCTGCCGCCCCCTGCCTTCACACCAGCACCTTTCTGTGCAGCCCCGGGTCCTCGAGAAACAGGACAGTGTCCCGTGAGCCTGCTCGCTGAGGATCCTAAAGCCCTGTCACCAGGGAGACACGCGCCCCTCCACACACACACTCACAGGAGTGGAAAGAAAGCACACAGGACACCTGTCACCCTTTCTACACACTCACGCACGTGCACGCTCAGACAGAAGCACGGCCTCGGGCCATTATGTGCACCACGGGACAGTCAGCTCTCACTGCTTCTCAGCTCAGACACTGACTCCAGACAACAAGTAATTCTTTCTCAGAAAAGCACTTACAGTGGGGAGAAATGACCCTCTCCACACAAGGACACTCCAGAGAGAGCACTCCCACCCACTCCTACACTGAAAAGTGTGTGTGTGTGTGTGTGTGTGCAAATGACCAGTTTGGGTCTTTCTTTTTGCAAGCCAAAAATATTTTCTTTTTCCAGGCAGAAAAACTCACTCTGTCTCTCTGTCTCTGTCTCTATGTCTGTCTTTATGTCTCTTTGTCTTTCTGTCTCTATGTGTCTCTCTATCTGTGTCTCTGTCTCTGCATGTCTCTCTGTGGCTCTGTCTGTCCGTCTCTCTGTCTCTGTGTGTCTCTGTGTGTCTGTCTCTGTGCCTCTGTCTCCCTATGTTTCTTACTCACACAAGCAGAAGTCCTCCCCTTGGCTCGCTAACATGATGCACACCGCCTGAAAGCCCAGCACTTGTAGCTGTCAGATCAGGGAAAAGCCCATGTCTCCAGGCAGAGCATGTTCTCTGCCTCTCACAGAAGTCTCTTCCCAAAGGTCTCTGTCTAAGGGGCAGAAATGACACATGCACTCGCAGTGAGCAAGAAGAGATTATTGCGCGTGCTCACGTGTGTGTGTGTGTGTGTGTGTGTGTGTGGTTACCAGCAGAAAAACGTCTCTCTGTGTTGAGCTGACTCTCTGCAAGCAGAAAAAAACATGTTCTTTTTCCAGAGAAGAAAAACACTCCCAATACACACACACTCACACACTCACAATCCCAATACACACACACACTCACACACTCACAATCCCAATACACACACACTCACACACACTCACACACTCACAATCCCAATACACACACACACACACACACACACGGCCCTTTTCTATGTTTGTGCTGCCTGAGAAATGAACGAACAAACACTCTGTTTCTCAGCTTGCAGAAAATTATGTATGCTTGATTCCAGGCAAAAAGTTTTTTCCTCCATTTCCACTCAGAAAAGTCACTTTTTAAAAGTCATTGGGAGAGTGTAGAGGTGGAAGACGGCATAGGGGAAATAAATGGTGACGAAAAAAATAAAAGTTAAAAAAAATAAATTGAAAAACTTAGATCTAAAAAAATAAAAATCATCAGAAGAAATGTACCCTCCCTCATAAAGACCACACCAGACAAAAGCACAGACCCTCTTCCTACTCAGAAAAGTGTGTGTGTGTGTGTGTGCATACTCCTGTGTAGGGGAAAACGCTCCATTTATCAGGCTGTCTCTTCCTGCGGGCAAAAAGAGGCATGGTTTGCAGGTAGCAAGTCATGTGGGTGAGTCCCACACATGCACACGCAGCACTGGGCAGAGGTCCTGGCCTCTCACTGTGCACGCATCACCCACGCGGCAGGGCTCGGCTCCCAGAAACATGCGTGTCCCCAGGCAGAATGTTCTTCCCGTTCAGAAAAGTCTCCCTCTAAAGCCTTTCCTCCCTGGCACAGTGGCCCCCTCTCCCCCAGAAAGCCGACATAGGCAAAGCACACCCACTGGAGAAGAAGAGAGCTGTGTGCTCACATGTGTGTGGTGATGAGCAGAACATGGATCTCATGTTGATCTGTCTCCCTTCAGCACACAAACATGAGTTATTTTTCCAAATAGAAAAAAATCCTGTTTCTGCCTGTCTCTCTCTCTGTCTCCCTCACTTTCTCTGTCTCTCTCACACTTTCTGTATGTTTCTCTCTCCATGGGGCTCCATTGCTAGGCAAACATGGCCCCACGGTCTCACTAAGTGCTTTTCAGTTTGCAGAATGATTTGTGTGCGCACGTGTTGCTGGGGGGGGGGGGGCAAAAAATGTCCTTCTGGTCTTCTGTCCTTCTCTCCCTCATTCCCTATTGGAAATGTCTCCTCCATTGCAGCCAAGAAATACACATCACATTAGAAAAATACGTGGAGAAGCCCACTCTCCACACAGGACACTTCATGGATGTGAGGGGGAGACCCCTGTCTGTGCTGTCTCCTGCTGACGGAAAAGCGTGTGTGTGTGTGTGTGTGTGTGTGTACACATCTTCCCGAGGAAGAGGAAAATCAGTTTCTCTCTTCCTCCCCCTCTGGTGGAAAAGTGTGGTGGGCTGCTCCCACCAATCCCACCCCGACCCCGACCCCCATGGAAACGCCTCCCTCCTCTAACACCGGTCTCCCCCTCCCTTTCTCCCTCCGCAAGGGGGGCCTGCTCTTCCCCACCGTCCTCACAGTCAGAGGCTGCGCCTGTTCCTCTCTGTCACACACACACACACACACACACACACACACACACACACACATTCTGCAGCTGAAAAGCGCTTTTGTCACCGTCCAAGCCCCTCGTCCCTGGGGCACCCCCCACCCTGACAGCCAAGATGGTGACCTTGGCAATGAGGAGGGACAGTTTCTGCTAGTGCCCGGGGCCCAAAGCCTCTCGGGTCTCTCTCCCTCTCTCCTGGGCCAGGTGGGCACTGGCATCCCTTGGGCGGGCAGACGTCTGTTCTCGCCGCCGCCCAGGGCTCCGTGTCCCAGGCCCACATCCACGAGCCAGTGCCCCACGCCCCTGCCCAGGATTGCAATCAGGGCGCTGGGGACGCCCCGGTCAAGGCCTTGGGGGTCCCTCCTCCAGCCCCTCTCCCAGGGGCTTGTCTCCCGGACCCCACCTCCTCTGGGCGCCCCTGGGGGAGGCCTGCCAACAATCAGGACCTTGCCCCGAGCCCCGTGAGGGGCGAGGGGCCGCAGGAAGGGGAAGGGGCCGCCTGCCGCCCCCGCCTGGCGCCTGCAGGTCTGCAGACCTCGGTCCGGGTGGCGCCACCGCCCCCCACGCACGGCGCTCACTCGCTGCACAACAGCGCGCCCACGCGGCCGCAGGCGACACTGCAACCAACCCGCCAAGCGGTCGTGCGCCCACCCCGCCGCGACCACCGCGGGTCGGTGGTCGCCAGTTCTAGCGGGTCTTCTGGGGCCCACATCCTCTCACGCAAGGGGCGACTGTGGGGCCTTTGCGCAAGGATCACTATTCCTTTTCTCCTCGGAAATGGCTGGTACCAAGACTGTAAGGGAGTCGTTTCTAGAACCTTCCACCAGTCTTTCCTTTTAGGAGCCCAAGGGGCCTTGACCCGGAACCCCCAGGGGAAGGGGCTTGTCTCCAAACTTCCCTCCTTGGTGTCTGCACTTAAGGTGTTGCTCTCAACTCATGTATTTAACGCATAGCAATACTGCCCCCTTACTGACCCCCCCCCCAAAAAATTTTTTCTAAATATATTTATTCCAGGCGTGTGAGACATGTGTTTCACTAGAGAGAAAACAGTCAAGATAAGATTACAGACTTGGATTCACTTGCTGACTAGGGCGCTGAGCAAGCCAGGCTGCCTTTCTGAGCCTCATTTTCCCCATCTGTGAACGCCACACCCCCTGGCATTGCAGGGAGAATCCCAGGAAGTTAGAAGCCTTTAGGGGGTGCCCTGTACATGTAGTTCATACCTTGGTGGTGTCATTACTTAGCAAATTGGGCTCCTGGATGTAGGAAATGGGGCCTTGGGGGCACCAGTCCCCCCCCCCCACCTCTAGGATAGTTGTGGATTGGATGCCTCTGCCCTTCAAGCAGAGAGGCTCCTGGGGAGGTGGAAAGTCTGATGATTTGTGTTCAGTGTGTCCCTGGAAGAAGTTCTAACCCAAGTAATCTGGGGGAACCCCACCTGTTCGTGTGGGGAGGGTCCTCACCCCTTAGTCCCTCACTTGTCTGTCTTATCTACTGCTGCCTTGAGTCATATGAATGGCTAATGCTGTTGAGTTTCCAGCTCTTGCCCTAACTGAGGAGCACCCTTGAGGACAGGCCTAGCAACTTCTTTTTCCCTTCCCCACAGCCCTTGTAAGGTCCTACCCAGGCAGCTCTCCTGAGTAGCTCCTGAGATGTCTGCTCTGTTCCCAGTTGTATCCCATGCACATGGCATGTAGTTGGCACTTAACATATATTTGTTGTGGAATGAATGAATGAATGAATGAATGAATGAATGAAAACTTTGATCTATTCAAAGACAGTTGACCAGATGGCCAAAGGTTTACCCAGTCAGCTTTTCTTTCCATCATGTCCCACTGAGTGGGTTGGCTCACAAAGACCTCTTGCTTTGGGTTTTCTCCCAAGCCCTCTCACTGCTCCTCTGAGAGCCAGGCTGAACTCTGGGAAACCATTGCTTTGTGGGTGGTGCTGTTGTTTTCTCAACATTCTTGCATGTTGACTTAAAGATCTTCAACTTCCTTATGGAGTGCCTGAGGGAGAGGGGCAGGGTCCACATTATGGGCTGTTGGCTCCAACTTTGAAATAAAATATTTAAACAGCTTATCCCATGATATTTAAAACAATAGTCTAAAATGCATTCTTTAATAGTCATCGATACAAATGCATAATTCCCAAATTACCACTCTTGAGAGGTCACACGGAAGAATGATAATTATGAAGCTCCTGCCAACGCTGACAGGTCCTGGATGGGCCAGGACAGTTCTCGCTGGTCTCACTTGAGAATCACTTGGGAGGAGGAAACTTTTTCAATTTGCCAAATCTTACCATGTTTATTTTTAGAAGTTTCAATTTCATAATAATTTGCAAATGAGAAGTGCTTTTTTGCTAGAACTCCCTAAGAGGAGACTTGAGTGCATTGCATAAGGGGGAACAGAAGTAGAATTTTGGGGAACATCACCTCCTGGTCATGAATCTTCCCACAACATGTGTGCCTTGGTTGTAGAGCCTCATCTGCAATATTCATCTGATGGAAATGGAGTTATGTTAGTCCTTTACACTTTAGTTAGAATAAGAAGCACTTGTTCCAGCTCTTCACCATAAATCCATGTGAACCCTAAGAAATGAGATCTTATTTTTGTCCTAACTTCACTATGGTCAGTGAAGGAAAGGCAGGCTTGTGGTTGCTAAAGCCTGAAGATGGCTTTGGGGGTATGACATGCCCGTGACCATGGAGGTCTTCCAAGGTCCCTGAGCATCTTTGAGAAATCCACACGTGGGGTCTGGAAAGCCATCCAGTGAAATGCAGGGGCTGGTCCTTAGCAGCAAGAACTCCCCAAAGTAGAGAGAGAAAACTAGCTCAGGAAGCAAACACCCTAAATTTGAGTCTTGGCCTCAGCCAAGTTCCAGGCCCACAAAGGAACAGTCTAATTCCAAATCTCCTTCTTCTCAGATGAGGACATGGCTAGTAAAAGAGGGTCCTGCCAAATTACCAGAGCAAGTTATTCTTTCTGGCCCTCAGCGATAACCCAGGGGACCGTCTTCCTCCCGGCTGTATGAGTGAGCCAAGCCTTTCTTGTGATCCAAAGTCATCTATCGACTGAGAGCTGGAGAAAGGGTCTCCAAGCAGTGGCGAAACCCTCATCTAATTTCATCGGAAATGAGGAAACATAGGTGAGGGGCTGCAATAAAACCCTGGTCTTAGCTTGGCTCTCAGGACCTCATACCTAGATGCATGAGGAAAAGATTTTCCTGGAGCTCTGGCTCCCCCTGGTTGCTGCAATCCAAGAAGAACTGAAAAAAAAATTAGTATTTTCTCTTCAAGATGAGAAGGAAGAAAATAGTGGGAAAAGAAGGTAAGAAATTAATTAAACGGAGGGGGGAAGGAATTGAGTTCAGGTAGTGGACTTGAGTTAAGGTGAGTCAAGTTGAGCCACAAAATCAACGTGGATCTTTCATGGAAGTCAGATTCTTTTACCTCTTGTCCAATTGTTCAAGCAATTATTGAGTGCCCACTGTGTACTAGGCTCTGTGCTTACATCCGGAGGTTACAAAGAGAAGCAAGATGTGTCCTCAAAGAGACTCTGGCTTCCCGGGTCCTGGAAACACTGTGAAGCCGCTCACTGGGTTCCCCTCCCCTTTTCCGCTGTGGTCCCCCTCCCTCCATTCCCCCGCCCGGCCCTGCACTCACTTTTTCCTTCCCAGCTCTGTTCTCTCTTTGACCACAGTGCACAAGTACGTTTTTACTCACGGAATGTGTTGCATCGAGTTTATCTCACAGGTTCCTCAGTTTAGAAGTGAATGATCATGTGGTGCATCGAACTCCTCTCCGTTTGGTGTTCGTTTGTTTTGTTTTGGCACGTGGGACTCTTGATAGAAAAAAACATTCTTGTCCTCCAATTCAGGGATTTGCCTGTCAGGCCTTCCAGCATGAGACTGGAGGTTCCAGCAAACACATTTTTGCAGCACTACCTATTAATTGTCAACATGGAGGTTTAGACAACCACTTGGACAAGTAGGATTTACCCCCATGGAATCCTAGGATAGTCCCCAGGCCAGAGCATAAGCAGTTTAGATTCCGGGGAATTATGATGCTCAGACTGTTTACTATATGAATGAATGAATGAATGAATGAATGATGGCTGGTGGCAGGAGCTGGCTTAAAAGCTTTGTTGAGTGGAAAAGCTCTCTCGGCCTCCCCTCTCTGAAGGCGAGGAGCACACTCCTGGTAAGTCTTATTGTCTGTTTAGGCAGATCCACCCTCCTGCTGTCAATGAGAACAGAACCAGAAAGGTCATGATTTTTCATTGTCAACAAGAAACAATGAGTGAAGAATTAGGGCTGTAGGATGGAAAACCAGGAGCGGGAACAGGACCCTGTCCTCGCATCTGCTTCCCGGCCCCAGCGGGCCAATTGGTGCCCACCCTTCCCGGGATGAAGGCTTCTGGGTCTCAATACCTTAGTGGTCTCTAGAGACCCCCTTTTTATTGAAGCCTGGGGAAAGGACGAAGAGACAAGACAGAAAATGGAAGTGGCCCCATTCAAAACAGGAAAAATGGGGTTATAGTCACCTAAGGAGCACACTCAACAACCCACAATCTATACCTTTTGTTACTGGAGCTATAAGATTTTTAAAAAATATATTTCTTTATTGATTTCAGAGAGGAAGGGAGAGAGAGAAAAATCAATGATGAGAGAGAATCATTGATTGGCTGCCTCCTGCAGGCCCCCCACTGGGGATTGAGTCCACAATCTGGGCATTGCCCTTGGCCACAATTAAACCCGGGACCCTTCAGTCCAAAGCTCTATCGACAGAGACAAACCAGCTAGGGTTGAAACTGTAAGATTTTTAATGCTCCATGACATGCTTTAAAAATGCTGCATCTGTAAACAGGGTGGTCCGAGAAGTTCGTTCACACCCCCAACCAGCCATAATGTTTGTGGATGAGTTCTCGCCTACCTTTGACCAGGCACAGATCGCTTGGTGAGAGGCCAGGTCCCTGTTAGCATGGAGAGCCTGGGAGCACAGGGCGGGCCGGGCATGCCGCTGAGGGGCCCTGAGGCTTAGGAGCAGGCGATAAATGGGCTTGTCATTTTTCTCCTTTGTGAAAAGCAAGCCCATCATCTAGGGAAGAAGTCTGTCCGACTGGTGACAGGTTACAAAGTGAGTCCAGGAAGGGGAAAAGGACTTTGGGTTATAAACCCCAAGCAGCACCCTTCTGAAACGGTAAGCCTCTTCTTGTCCCCCCATAAAGTTAGTTTCCCGCTATTGAGATAGAGATATAAAACCCCAACAACTTGACGCCCATTTTAAACTCCTTTTAATGAGGTTATTGCATAAAAAGAGTCAGGAAGAGACAGAGCGAGAGGCTTTTGAAAGCACATCTAGCAGGCTGCTGTTTGAGAGGCCCTGAGAGCCTCGGTCAAGTGCGATCTAGAAAAAACTGCCATGAGAATTCATGTTGGCTCAGCAAATAAACTGCCCTGGAGAAGCTGATTAATGTTTGTTTGCACGCACCCAGGGCTCAGCTCCGGGCCCCCGGCAGGACAACTGAGATAAGCATGCAGGGCCCACTCATTAAGGACCGCCATCCTCCCCTGCTGTCCCTTCATTACCCGCGGTTCATTGACTTGCTTTGAAACGATGATGGGGAATTGACGCCTCAAAGTGTGTGCCTTGTCACGACTGATTTCTCTTTGTTTGTGGAAAACTCGGGTGCCCATCCACTGTTGCCAGGAGCCAGGGCCCCCGGTTGGGTCCCAGCCCCGGGGCCAGAGGTGCACCAGCTGCTGTCCGCTCGCCCCACCTTCTACCACTTGGGACCACGGCCAAGGCTGCCTGCTCTTTTGACTTTTTGAGAGAAGGTGCACAGACTGTGGCTCCATCTGGGGCCTCGGACTTCAGCAGCCTCACTGCATTGCCCAGAGGGGGCCAAAGGTCACCGCCCTCTCCCCAAATGGCCAGGAGCCTTTGCCGAGGACGGGGCTCACCAAGGGCTCAATGCCTGTCCTTGCGCCTGGCAAGGTGCTGGTGTCCGGACCCAGCCCCGCTTCCCCACTTGCCCTGGGCCCAGGCGATGGTGTTCCTCCTCAGACATTGGGCTTAGAAGCATCTGAGGGGCATTGAGTTTGGCTGTTTCTCTCCATTTGCTCGGCCCTCCCCAGGGCAGCCTCCGGGGGAAGCTGAGGTCCCCTCCCGGGCCTGGATGGAACCAATGAAGCACAGGGTCCTTCCCCAGGCCCAGTGGTGATGGGCAGCCACCACCAGGCAGAGTCCTTGTCGTTCCAAATGCAGCACTATCTTCCTCAGTCCTAGCGGTCACTTGGGAACAAAATCTTCCCAAACTGGAAACCTCGAGCCACTTTCTAAGGCCCGGGGAAGAGGCAACATGGACGCAGCTGGAGGCAGGCCCTGGGGGCGCCCGGGCAGCGAGGAGGAGCAGGGCAAGGGGCTGAGGGAGGGACTCGGGACATCTCCTGTCCTCACGTCCAGCTGGTCCACAGGGTGAGGCATGGCTCTTGTCCTTGCCCTCCAACCCCTGAGCTGGGCAGTGATCACGCCCGCAAACAGCCCCATGCTCCCCCCGGGGTTCCGGTCCAAAGCCCATTTCTGCTCAGGCCCAGAGGCCTGGGGACAAAAAGGAGGCAGCATTTCCTGGGTTTCTGAGGTGTGCGAGGCCACTCCCCACGAACTGGAGAAGGGGCCCCCCTGGATGAGGGAAGACCAGGGGCCAGAGCACTCTTATCATCACTTTGCTCCCAGCGGAACCTGAGAAACAGTCCCTCAAAACCAGGGCCACACACATACACACACACACACACACACACACACACAGGCACACACAGGCACTCACGCACTCTGTTGTCCGCAGCCTGGAGAAGCGCTCTGGCGCCACCTGGAGCCGCTTCTCAGAACGCAGCGGAACCATCCAGAAACCCGTCCCTGCTGGAAGAGCCATCCCCAGAGCCAGAGGGGCAGGTGCTCTCTGGAGCCTCCTGTTCTCCTGCCTCCTGCCTCTGCTCCCGGGCTTCCCAGGTGATCCCACTGACCCCACATCAGGTGGGAATGGGCCCGGGGTCCTTCGTGGTGTCTGAGCCAAGGCAGCCACACGAGCAGGGCCCTGCCCGCCCTGGCCCCTGGAGCCTTTTAGAAGCCACTCAGCAGCACACAGATGAGTGGGGAAGGCAGGTTCCTGAAAATCGTTCACGGTTGGGGTTAAGAGGAAAATAGCCCGCAGAGACTTCTGTTTATGAAAGTTGTCCCTTCTCACCTGCTTTCCTTCTAAACTGATCAGCCACCCAGCACTCTCCCTCCAGGTGACACCTGGGACCCTTCAAAGCCCTGGGCTCCTCCCTTAGTGCAGACCTGGCCTCGTGGACCCCTCTCTGAAGGGCTTGGGTTTCAGCAGCCCCAGTGAGAGGATAGAAGGGACCCAGGGCCTGGGGGTCCTCTGCTGTCTGTCGTCCATCAGCACCCAGCCCTGTGACTCAGCCGGGCACCTCCCTCCAACCCCCACGCACCCACGGGAACACCAGGTGCCTTAAGAGGCTCCCGGGAGACAGCATCAGGGCACTCCTCAACGCTCTTCTCCAAAAGTGATCTTGTCTCTGCTGTCTGTAGAGTGAGTGGTCCCATTTACTTACGTGGAGGTTGTTTATTTATTTTGTTTTATTTTATTTTACGTGAGACTTATTAAATACTACACAGCATTGAAGTATGACACTCCCACAGCAGCAGTTCTCAACCCAGGGCGCTTGGCCCTGGAGGGGACACTTGAGATCACCCAGAGATATGTTGGTTGTCACATCTGGGAGTAGGGGTGCTATTAGCATCAAGTAGATGCAGGCCCAGGAAGCTGCTAAACACCCTACAGTGTGCAGGACAGCCCCCACAGCTAGGAGATGCCTGGCTCCAAATGTCACTAGTGCTGAGGTCGGGATCTGACCTGACATATAGCTGACTGTGCCAATTTGAAGTGTATTTGTTGATGGTTGTTCACATATGGACACATTATATTAGTTTCCTGATGCCACTGGAGCAAAGTAGCACCAACCTATGGCTTAAAACAACACAGATGTTATCTTCCGGTTCTGAAGGTCAGAACTAAAGCTGAGGTGTCAGCAGGCTGGTTCCTTCCGGAGGTTGTAGGAAAGAATCCACTTCCTGCCTTTTCCAGCTTCCAGGGGCCGCCAGCATTCCTTTGCTCCTGGCCCCTTCCTCCATGGTCAAAGTCATGGCATCTTCCAATTGCTCTCTGACCCTCCCTCTGCCCTTTAAAAGGACCCTTGTGATGGCATTGGGTTCCCAGGTAACCCAGAATAATTCCCCATCTCCAGGTCCTTAACTTGACAACATCTTCAAAGTCCCCTGTGTTGTGAAGGCAGGATGAGGTCACAGACCTCTTTGAGGGGCATTTTTATCCTAACACATCTATTGGGATCAAAATAAAAACACGTCCAGGACCCAGAAGCTCCGGGATGCCCTTGCTCTCCAATACCTCCCCCAGCACTATTCTGACTTCTACTGCCATAGAAAAATTGGCTGTTTCTTAAGGTTAATGACTTTCAGAAGGAAAAAATCTCTCTTTATTAAAGACTGCATGTGAAATGCATATACAATTAGGAAGAAGCCCAACCCGGACTCCTAGAAAGCCGCAGGGAAGTGCTTAGGCTGAGCATTTGAACCAGGCTTGGGAAGGACCAGAACTTAATTAGAGCGAGAACTGGTTATTGTATAGCCAGGCCTTCACATTAATCACGGATGAGGAGGAGCTGGGGCATGGGACGCGAGGGCCAGTAATTAAACGTGTTCGCAGAGGAGCGAAGCGCAGTGGAATTTTTAAGATGCTTAATGCAGTTTGTTATGCCCCTGGCACTAATATATCAATAGTCTTCCTGGTGGTGGGGCATGGCTGCTCCATAGATGCAGAACAATAGACTTCAGAAGAGTGAGTGGCAAACATTCACACTTCTTCTCCTTTATCCAGCACTATTGGGATGGGACTAAGGCCAAGCGCCTACGCTCAGAGGCTGGAGGTGGAGGTCAAGTCTGGGAAGCAAGAGTGACCAGGCCTAGTCCTAAGTGCATCTCACTGTCCATGGGAGACAGGTGGCCATCTAAATACTGGGTGGAGCATTATGTTCAGTGCTCGAGTGTGGGTTCAGGTGTACCAGGCCTCACACTCAACCCTGGGCAACCACTGATCTTCCATTGTGCCCATAGTTTTGCCTTTTCCAGAATGTCACAGAGTTGGAATCCTCAAATCTGTAGCATTTCACGCGGGCTCCTTTCACTTAGCAATGTGCTCTTGAGGTTCCTTCCTCATCTTTTTGCAACTTGCTGGGTCCCTGAATGTCTGACTACGTGTAAGCACCATGGTTGTTAGGTCTGCGATGAAAAGATGATCATGGATGTCAGAGGCATTGGTCAGTTGCAAATGAGCAAACTGTTTGCCAGCCAAAGGCTTGGACCCCACACCCTGGCCTAAAGGGTCCTGCCTCCAGGAACCCTTCCCCAGTTCTAGGGGAGCAACGGCACAAATGTGTCATGTGCTAATGCCTTTGTCTAGTGGGAGGCCACAGGCCAGAGGAATTCCCCAGAGGCCATGGCCTCATGTTCAGAAGAAATTTCTCCATTTTCTTGTGTCCAGAAACTCTTATTTTAAGACTCTCAAGAGCTCTGTGTTTGGAAGTACTCTGGGGTTGGGAGGTCGTGGTGAGCACAGGGTCTGATGTCCCCACCCCTCCTCCCTGTGATCCTGCTGGCTGTCCCCCTGGCCGACATGTCCAGTTGGCTGCATGCCTTCATGAGCTCACTCTGGAATATACATATGTTGTGTGTAGAGCTTTTCAACTTTTCTCTTTCTTATTAAAACAACAATAGCCGCACTACAAAACTATTACTCTGGCAGTAAATTGTTACAGGAAATTTATTGCTATGGTTGTATTTCAGAAATGGACCATATTATCCCAGAAGGAGGTATAATTAAACATTTAAGAATAAAAGTCACACAGGATTTGGATGGCGCCTCTTGTCTGAAGGGTTCAAAGACTGTCTATTTTTTTTTCCCCATCAAATGTTCTACAGATGGTTTCAGAGGTTGAGAAATGGCAGAGCCAAGTCCAAGGTCAACCATGAAGTCATCTGTGGAACCGCACATCTCCTCGTTCCCTCGCTGTCCCTTGTGGCTCTTGCTGCTGCTGCTCTTGCGTTTTGGAAGGTGCTAATCTCATTGTATGGCCCTGTAACTCACCAGGGCTCCTCGTGGTAGTTTGACCTTGACTTGCAGCTTCCATGAGGGTCAAGGTGCTGATAGACCAATGGATAACTGGGGAGCTAATATGAAAAGGAGAAATCGCATGAATAGACATAGGGATGAAATGAGAAAAAAATTTACAGTATAAAGGGTCCCATTACAGAACTTCCCCATGTTCCCTCCCCCACGAGGGAACATCGGAGTGGACTCTGGAGCGGAAGTCCAAGGCCCTGTGTGTCAGGAGGGAGCAGACATGTGTATAAGCAGGTTTCCACCTGCTTTTTCCCTCTGTTTGGGGACCCAGGATTACACACATGCAGAGTGTAATCCATCCCAAACTGAGGAGCTGGACACCATGTGTGTGGGTCTCTGCATGGCTTTGGTCTAGAGCAGAAGAGTGAGGGGAGGCCCCAGGGAAGGCTTGTTCCCAGGCACGGCAGTGGAGCGGGCATCTTTGAGACTTCTTGTGGCTGCAATTCTGGGTGGGTGAGGGCCTGGAAAGCCAGCCAGAGAATGCCATTTATCAGTCTCTCCCAGCCACATCTGTGCGCCCCATCCTCCTCCCATGCAGAAGTCGCGGAATGCTGGTAGGTGAGGCAGTGCCCAGAGGATGCTGGGGCTCAGAAAGAAGCTTCTGGAGCATGTTCTCCCTCTGCCCGCCCCTCACTTCTGGGTCCTGACATGTCATTGGTGCTGTCTTACGAGGCAGAGCCCCTGGTCTTATTATGCTGGGTTCTGGCAGCAGTAGCTCTTTCCAGGGAAGGACTGCCCAGCAGTCCTGTGCCCTCTCAGCTGTCCTTTATGCTTCTGTCCCTGGGCCCGCTGCTGCTGCTAACGCCCCCTTGAGGTGGTGGCTGCAGGACCCTTGTTTCATAGATGAGAAATGGAAGATTCAAGAGGTGCCATGAGGTAGCTGGCCCAGGCCAGCCAGCTGGCGTTATGGACAGGAGTCACTCCCAGGATGGCTGGGTCTGTGCCCTGGACTCGGGCCATCTGTGTTCTGAGGTTTGCGGCTGTCCTGTTTCCTTTGACCACACAGGACAGGCAGCACTGCGATGGGATGATAAAAATCGCTGACTCTTGAATCAAACCCTTTCCCATTAGTTCCCCTGAAACAGAAAAACTGAAAAAAACAGGCCAGTGATAACAGCCCCCTGCCCCACTCGGCCCACACCTCTCCACTCCTCGCCCGGCCAATGCATAGGCTGTGTCTCCCGGGTCCATTTTAACGCTGGGATAAAAATCAAGTGTGTCTCTGTTCTGCATTTACTTTTCATCTTGGTCTGACTGGTCTATGTGGACCGCAAAAGGGGCAGCTACGGAGGGGTGTGGGAGAGGGGGGCAGCAGAGCCAGTCTGTCTGCTGAGATGTGGCATGTCCGGCTTTCTATCTTGCCTACAGCAGGCTGTAGTTCACTTTATGGTGACCCCACTGGGGTCTTTCTGAAGATCAGATCTGTGGCTTAGACGCAGTGTCCTCATGAGATCTCTTCCCTGGCTCTGAGGATGCAGACATGTCACCGGCTTTCTCCACACGTGGCCCCGGGGAAAAGGTCCTGTAAACAGCCCCTCCAGTCTGTTGGGAACCTGTGTTCTAGAACAGGGTTTTCCTTGTTATTTTTAGGACCTTGGGGGGAATGTGCCCTTTGATGCTCACAAGAAGCTGGGGCGATGCCTGGGCTGTGCAGCTAGCTGGGACCTAATGACATTCCAACCAAAGAAGGACAAACGATGGGACAGGAGTGCAAACATATTTTCTTCGTGTTGGGGGGTGAGGCGAAGAGAAAACATGTTTTCCTGGAGGTTGGGAAGGGCAGGTGGGGCTCTCACAAACAGCCTGCAGGGAATCTCTCTCAGCCTCGGCTTAAGGAGCCTCTTGGATCCCACGCAGACCCCGCTCTGCAGGCTGCAGGGAACGCCCAGTGGAATCAGCTCAGGAATCCGGGCCTTGTCAGCACATGGCCTGGCGAGAGCTAAGAGCACACGCCCAAACCCAGCCGCAGGGCTGTGCCGGAGGAGAGAGCTGCTGCTCACATTACAGCTCAGAGGTTTTGTAGGGTAATGATAACACCTTCCTTCCCGCCTTTCTCCAAGCCTATCTTCGTAAATAGGCCGGCACCCTGCTCGTCCTCGGCCCCACTTCATGGAAACTCCAGGCTCAGCCCACGAGGCTGAAACACCTGCCCAGGTGGACAGAGGTGGAGGCAGGGGCAGAGCCAAGGGCTTCTGAGTTCCCAGAAGGCTTCTCAGTGCCTTTCATGCAGCTATTTTGTGTGGCTATTCTCTGGAGGGTGGGACCTGGCCCAGAGCTATTCCATGGCATGTCAGAGGTCCCTCCTTGCCCTCCTTCCTTCTTCCCTCCCTCCTTTCTTCCCTCTCTCCCTCCCTTCCTTTCCCCCCTCCCTCCCTTTTTCCCTTCTTCCTTTCTGTCTCCCCTACCCCCCAGATACATAGCATCCTTTGAAGCATCTGGAGGTTGTAAACATGGCCCTGTTCCCATGGGAGCTGGCACTCACATGGGGCCGGATGGAGCATGTGCTTCCTGGTGGCACTGCCATCTCCAGCCCATGTCCCTCATTTGGGATCTGCCTCTGGCCACATCTCTTTTGCATCTTCAAGGCAAAGGAAAGCAGGGGACTGGGAGGTGTCTGATGATTATAAGGGGGGAGTTGAGTTCTTGTGCAACTTGATGAACATTAGAGCCCAAGCTGATCCTGGTGCCACCATGCCCTCTGAGGCTTGAATCTACACTGGACAATTCAGGAGCTCAGGGATTGGCTCAGACCCAACTTGACCATGTCAAGCCTGGCTAGCCCATTTGATCATGTGCAGGGTCTTAAAAAACACACACATCCATGGTGCTCTCAATGCCTCTCTAGAGACTGGCTAAACAAATTGAGGGTGGCATTCTCATTAGCAATTAAATCAATGAACTGTTACAGCTCAGTTTTCATATATTCAAATGCACATGGGAGAGAAACAAGATGGCGGCATAGGGTGGACACCGTAAATGCAGCTGTGAACAACTATTTCAGAAAAACCTCGAAAAGAACACACGGACACCACTCGCACCCACAGGACGGCTGGCTGAGTGAAAATCCTACAACTAGAGAAGAGTCTGAGACTCAGAGGAGCAGCGGAAGCAAAGTACAGAGGTACGGAGGCGTGCGCACGGGCTCGGGGAAGGGCTGGCGCCAAGGGACGCGGTTCTTTTCCAAACCGGAGAGAGCCACAAGTTCCCAGCGGCTCTGAACTCCAGTTCCAGGCGAGTTTCGGAGGTCCCACAGATACCCAGAGACTAGCATCAGAAGGAAATCCAAAACGGGTTTCTCTCAGCGTTGCTTACAGCAATAACCGTGGGACACAGAGTCCTGGCGTCACTCAGCGCAGCGCTGA
>PVJC01003593.1:0-69199 GCA_004026665.1 Murina feae
AGGGAGGGAGGGAGAAAGGACTATGGTGCATCTGTTAGGCCTATTTGCAAATGTGTGGAGTGGACTTACCTGACTCTGAGTCTTCCTACTTCTACCTGGCAATGATTTTAACAGGTCCTAATGAAAGTGGAATTACTCTAAAGAGGTTTTTCAAGTATTTTATTAGCTCTGTCTCACACTTTGACTATAGGACCTGGAGCATATGAAAAAAAAGTTACAAAACACTAGCTACAAATAAGAATTTGACTATGTAAATACATTTCTGTATATTCTAAGTGTGTTTGCATGTACACATAGAAAAATGCATGGAAGAATGTATATTAAACATTTTATCTTGAGTGGTGGAATGATGGATAGTTCTCATTAACTTCTTTATATTAATTTGTATTTTCCAAATTTTCTACAATAAGAATATATTACTTTCTAAATTACTAAAAATAATTTTAGGTTGTAAATATTTTCCTGTCTGATAACATTTTCAGAAAAACTAAATGTAGCTTAATCAAGTAAGTCCTACGGCATGGGTAGCACATATGTACTGGTATATGCATTTAATTGTAGGAAACAATATATGAGCTGTTTGGACTTGAGCATATAGTACACAAATGTTCTAAAAAATATAAATTTAACCTATCCATCAATTAAGGTTGCTTGTTTTCATTTGTAAAAATTGATTCCATGAAACATATTTTGAAATGAATGGGCAAAAGCCCCAAAGTGAGTTGGCTGTGTCTCCACACCTCTCCTGGTTCATAGGTCTATGCTCAACCACTGAGTTGTGCTAGCTGGGTGGTTGTGATACTTTTGCTTTGTTCCATCTATGGCTTTTTCTCTCCATCCCTTGAGTGAGTCAGCCTGTCTCTGGACAACATGGGCTTGCTATGTATGAGTTATTATAGCCCTCCTTTGATGACCCATGTTCAAGTTAAGTCTGTAACTAGCCACATACTTACTTGCAGGAATTTTATGGCAAAATATTACCAAAAAAACCTTTTTGGGGAAAAAAAAGGTATGAAGTAATTAAAAGAATTGAGGGAAGATTCCTCATTTAGGGAAACAAAAGGCTCCTTCTTATATTAAAACTTACTCTGTGGGGAACAATGTGGAATTGACTCTTCCCACCTTATTCTCCTAGAAATATTCTGTCCTATGGGAAGTGGGGAGCTCCGCCCTCTGAGGTCCCGTGATCTCATATACAATGCTGAGGTGGCATTGTTTTCTTTGCTCTTAAACATGGAAATTTTTGGTTTTTTGGTCTCTTCTAGAAGGTTCTTTTCCTGATGGAGGTCAGCAAGCGGCAAGGTCTAGCATTGATTGATCCCAGCCTCCTGTGCCATTTTACAAAGCTGAAGAAACAACAGCCTGAGCCCCTACGACACAGGAAAAGTGGTTTTATGTTTCCAGTCCTGTCCTAAAGTAGCTTTAGAGGTCAGCATTAATCAATAAGTCATTCTGATCACACTCATCCTCTCCAGGGGCCCATTAGCTGGTGGGGATGACTTAGTGGTCTCACCATCGCTTCCTTAGATCAGAAGACCTGAGGGCCACAGGTTCAGATCCCTGTTGAGCTGATGTAGCTCTTGGCTCTTCTGAGGTAGATAAATTGAGCTTCACATAATTTGTTGTACATAGAGTTCTACGAAGCATCGTCTGCTGTCCAGTGGCAGTACAATAGCTATTGCCTTTTTATTTAAAACAAGACGCTTGACTCTCCGTATACCTTCTTTTTCCATCTGACTGTTGAATAAACCAGATTTATGGCTTCTGATATAGCGGAGTTAATTTTATTCTACTACACAGAGTGTGGATAATCCCACACTCTTCTATGTGCACAGATGATGTGAGGGTTTAGGGGAGAGAGAGTTTCAAATCTGGTGGTTCCCAATCGACAGGAGAGGATTTGAGTTAGGAATTAATGAAGAGTGGGGCGGTTGTAAACCCTCTTGAAAGATGGGAAATTGGCTTTCTCCCACATCCTGCCATGGGTAATCCCAGGGCAATGCTGTAGATGTTAGTACAGGGTCCCACCCCCCAGATGCTCCCTGTTGTGTGGTAACAGAAATTTCTGTAGGTACATTTTTCTGCTTGTGCCTTGTAACTGGTCAGATTATCAGGATGAGGGTAACATTCAGGCAGCATTATCTTCCTTATGTATCCAAGAGGGCACATGACAGAGAAAGAAGGGACCTAGAGGCCCGGGGACATTGCTCATCCGGGCATTTTTCTAAGTATACTCATGCAATATAAGAAAATGTGGCTAACCACGAGTTCTCGTTGGGTATGGTTATGTCTGAAACCGGAGACCAAAAGTGTCAGGAATGACATGATCGAGAGGCTCAGCATCCTTAAACAAAGTCCTGAATGGTCGGTACATATTAATCCTCCTCAAGGAACCCCTGGGAATAAACCAGGGGCCGATATTATCTCCTAGACTTGTGGATGGGTAAGCGGCCTCTGAATGGTTGCTGGGGACTGACCGTGGCAATTGTTTATTTCAATGGGCTGGAAATGGCACAAGAGCCATTCTGTCCCCACAGGCCCTGCCTGTCATCCTGGTGCTAGAGAGAGAGATGAGGAGAAGAGCGGGGTTGCCATTCTCTTTGGGGCCCAGGCCTCTCCTCCCTTGTCCCTGCACCAAGAGGCTTCTCATTCCTGTGGACGGAGCCTCCCAAGTGATGGTGGGAGGACAAGCAGTGAGCAGCATGAGCCCAAGAGCCCGGGTCTCGCTGTGGCCGGGCTGGCTGAGCTTCCCAAGGTCACTCAGTGATTTGCCTTTGCCGCCCGAGTGGCAATCAGTTGCAAGGCCCCCTGACTCTGCCTCCTGGTCTCCATCCATTAGACCATGCAGCTTCTCCGCGGCAGCGGGACACAGTCGGGACACTTTCATTTCAGAGTGTGATTCCATGTCTATTTTTCAGCTATTTGCTACAACATTCTGGGAAAGTAAGCTTTAAATTTCCTACCATCCAAATCATTTTCTAGTTTGCTCATAAGTGATTCTGAAACAGTTGGCCCTGGAAAGCTGACAACTTGATGAAATGTATCTTTCAAATCAACCTAGTGCTGCCTTATATAGAGTTAAATCATCCAAATCTAGGGTGTGGAGTTCAGACACGGAGATCTGTTCTCGGGCTGCCTGTCACTTTGGGCAAGAAAGCTCTCAGAGTTATGCTTGCTTACACTTAGCCAAGGGTGGTCTCTTGGGAGAGAAGTAAGCACTGGCTTTCGCCACGTTCATCTGCTTTTAGCCAATAAGAAATTGTTTCTGCAGTTATGTGAATTGGACAAGGGTGGTTTAGAGAGACTTAGTGTCAAATCATTATTATTATTGTTGGTAGTAGTATTGTTAGAAGGTTGAAAAGCAATCCTAAGCATTCAACACTAATGATAATAGTTTCTGTTGCTTAAAAAAAATAGACGGCTCTGCATTTGAACTGATATGGTATCAGTTTATGAAACCAAGGTGAGATGATGGAACACTAGCACTTCCCCTGCTCCTGCCACGGCTCCCGGTACAGTGGCTTCCCTTACTTTGCTACAATAAGGCTGCGTGCCATCCTGTGGGAAATAAAGGGGCCAAGCCTTTGAAAAAGTTAAGAATCATTTCAAAACATCTAAATTTATATCCAGAGATTTTGGATTTCAACAAAAGGGTTTTGGTGCATTCCTATTTCAGCGTAAGTCAGTAAGTCAGTCTTGATACCACCACAGTACTTGACAATTAATTAAAAATTAATTGAAAGAAGTAAATGGGCACAGTGGTTAAGCTGATGGTCTCTCTGTTTCCACAGCTCAAGTAAAATTGTGGTGCTACTTGCTCAGTTCTTTCTAAAAAATAAGAAGGTGAAAGTCGGTACTTGAGCGCCTGAACATCCTATCCTGGCAAGAGACTGCAGTACCACAATGGGCCTTTGATAAATGTATTCATCCAGGTTTTAGTGGGGGCAAGTAACCAGATGGGCACCCTTGCCACTGGTGTAAGGATAAGCGACAGCTAACTTAATATTATCTGCCACACGTAACGTTCACAACTAAGTGATAGATACAAATAAACATGTATGGATGTACTGGGAATCTGGCTATTCTGTGGTGATAATTAGCTTTAAAACATGAAGGCAGATTCTCTAAGCCAAAGATTTCAAAGTACAAACATTGCCCCAATGAAGGTGTTTAAAATGAACTTATAGCTCTCTCCGGTTTGACTCAGGCCTGTGAACTGAAAGGTCCCAGGTTCAATTCTGGTCAAGGGCACATGCCTGGATTTGGGGCTCGATCCCCAGTGGTGGGGAACTTGCAGGAGGCAGCCAATCCATGATTCTCTCTCATCATGGATGTTTCTGTCTCTCTCTCCCTCTTCCTTCCTCTCTGAAATCAAATATATATATATATATATATATTTACAAAGCTATGTTTCTTGTTTGTCCCATTACTACTCTACTCTGTGACCCAGTGGCTATACAAGGCATATAAGAGTATCTTTAGCTTCGGAGAAAGGTTGGACTGGGTTTGTATCCTGTTTCTATAATGCTTTATGGCCTTGGCATATAAGCTCTCTTGGCCCAGAGATAATAATGTCCATACAAAGTTTCTATAGAATTAAATGGGGTAAGATATGCAGGGTAGGGCAAAATTAGGTTAACAGTTATTTGTATGGAAAATAACACAATACTTAATAAATAATAATAGGAGAATAAACTGTGTTTCACGTAATCACAATTGTAAACTTACTTTTGCCACATCCTGTTCCTACGATTGCTGGGTTATGGTACAGTAGCTACACATGCATTTCACACAAGGCCATCTAACCCACAGACCCTTATCGTATCACTGAGTTAGAATGATCATGAAAGAACTGGCTAGTGTTCATTTACTTTTGAGACTTTTCCATTACTCGGTAGTTATTTTGCTTCATGTGGTTTTGCCTTTTTAGTCCTGTCTTTAGTCTTCATCCAGCCACATCATTTATGTCCTATATATGCTTTAGACTGATTGGGATAACATATAAAACACAGTTTGGGGAACTGTGCAACATAAGACAAGTGTTATAATTGCTCTGTTACTGAGAAAGGGGCTGGAAATTTCAGAGGTACTAGTTAGAGGTTAATGGAAAAATGTCAGAGTAGGCTTTGCCAACTAGTTACACACATGAAGGACTTAGCCCTAGAGTTTTAGAGAAGGAAGGAATCTTTGAGACACTCTAGTTCAACCCATTTATTTAATGAGTTAAATAACTTGCTCAAAATCATCCAGGATCTTTCTGAAGACTCAGGGCTTAAACCAGCTGTCCTCACTGCTCATCCAGGTCCCTTTTCACTTCTGTACTGACCCCTTCAAGGAAGGGCAGCTGGGAGGGATAGCTATATTTGACCATGGACCACACAGGTGTAAACACCACCTGTTGTCAAAGGAATGCTTTTGTGTTGCTTGGCCAAACAGAACTGCTCTCTTCATCATCAGACCTTTTTAAGGACCCCGCCATTTTCCAAGCAGAGGCTTCTTTTGTTTTCACTTTAAAGAAACTAGCCTTCTCTCATCCTAGCCACCACCAAGTATGCCTTCAGAACTTCTTTGTATTTATTGTAATCTGTGAATATTGTGTTTTACAGCTTGTAAATTAGATATAGAATTGAATACTGAGGCAGAGCACAGAGTGTTAAAAATGTTCAATTCCAGTGGGAAAACCAGCGAGCGGTTAAGGCCTGGTGCATAAAATACGAATATTACATCAAGTACTGTGTTATTGCATGAGATGCTTATTGTTAATGTCTGTGGGGAGGATCCCTTCCAAAGATTTCAATTTCAATAAAGAGATTACACAGTTCCACCATATACAATCAGGGAGGTGGTAATGAAATGGTTATCAGGTCCCTTGTGGGTCTGTCATCTTTTTTTTAATTTTGTAAATAACATCAGAAGCACCTAGAGGGAAGTGCTTATGCATTTATTTATTATTGATTTTTTTAAAAAATAAATTTAACATTACTGGTTATTGCAAACCCAGTCTCAGTGAGTTGAAGAAGATAAGCTGTTTCTACATTATTAAATGCTTGAATGTATAGGGAATTGTGAAGTGGTATCCTTCATATAAATATATTAAATATTAATGAACAATGATTGCAATAAAGTCATCTGCAGCTACCTTTACTTGGCAAATAAAACCTTTTTAAGGTTTTACCCTTTTGTTGCACATAATGCATGTTTTAAATGTATCCCTTAGGTGAATGGTTTGGATGACTGACTACAAGTGATTGTGTCCTACAGCTGGATCATGCACCACTGCAGCGAATCCAGATGTTAAATTGAGTCCATGGCAATCACCAATATCTTTCATTTACCCTTAAGTCTTCACACTTTGTGCACAAAGTAGGGATTAATTCTGATGAAAATTCTGTATTGGACGTCAGAACTGCTTAGAGCTTGGGAGAAGCAAATGCTAAGGAATATGTACTACAGAGAAGATTGACCACCTCTTCGTCATCTAGTCTAGCCTTTTACCTATTCTAGTCACCATCTAGTTCTAACTAAAATCTCTTAGACTATCCCTTTTCCCTTTATTTTCTTTCTTTTCTCTGCTAAGATTTATTATCACAGACCATTTGATAGAACATTCACCTGCATCTCATTGAAACTAATTTGCTACTTGAGTCATCTCAATCTGCCTTGAGTGTATTTCTTGGTGTGAACTTATTCTCATTCCTGCAAGGGTCAGTAGAATAGTAGTACTAAAATTTAGTGTTTCCCTAGTTTTCAATCTGCCGAAGACAGCTGTATGACAAATATGTTGGTACAGCATTGACCCTGCCAGGGAGATCCATATTGGTGTCTTTGTTTCATAGATGAGAAAATAGGAACCCAGAGAGCTCAAGTGATTTGCTCAAGGGAGCTGGCTTCCGAATGGCCTGTGTAGACTGATGAGGTATCTTTCAAGCCCTGAGAGCAGAGCCATGAGGGTATTGGTTGACTCATGGTATCATTGGTCAGTGACAGACCCCTTGCCTCCCCACAATTTCATGATTAACAATAACATTTCCACAGCAGTAGTATGGAAATCAGGGAATATCAGGGAAAAGATGATGAAGGTTAGGGGAAAGGACAAATTGATCATGTATGACAGGAGATAGGCTGCCCTGACCCTACTTACATCCATTTTGCTATAATATTTAGGACCAAGAATTTGGTGTTTTCTTATGTTTCATCATCCCACGTGGTATATGGGTCATCTTCTTCAACATGCATTGAACCTGCATGGTGTAGTAATGCTGTTCTTCTATCAGAAAAAAATTGACCTGCCTACCTGTTTTTCATGTTTGTGGTGATACATTTATGCTCTCTCATCAAGTTTCCATGGTGACCAGGATGCATTTTTATAAGACATCTAGTTAGGGGCTGTGGGTACAGTCTGCGGCTATAGAACACGAGGAAGCTAAGTTCACATAGCAGCAGAGGAGCCCATTAAATGCAGCCATGTAATATTATGGCAAGAGCAGAAGGTGAGGATATGAGAGTGTGAAATCAAGACTTGAGTGGGAAAAATTTAAAGTACTTAGGACTTTTTTTGCATTTTGCTTTCTAACAATGGCAGCTCTGTAGAAGCGTGGTCCATGTTTACCAAGCATGTCTGGTTTCATGCCAATTTGAAAATGTTTTATGACTGGTAGTTCTATTTTTTTCCAAGGTCAGACAGTCTCCATTATATCAAGTCAGATAAATCCTCACAACGCAAGCTACTGTCATCCTATGGCATGGTGTTTCCCAAAGTGTGGCGTACCATCCCCAGCAGGATGGTCATGAGTACGACGCACAACCGCAGTTCCGTAGTCAGATACATCTGACATAAACACAGTTTACAATCTGACTTTCTCAGAGTTGTAATGACAATCTGCTGATTCATTCCCCCAAAGGGGAAGGGTGTTCAATTTCCCAGATGTTTGAGTTAATAAAATGCTTTCCCCTAGGACGTACATCAAGATCTCTTAGAAAACAAAGACATTGGATAAAGGCTTTTACAGAGCCTGGGTTTTCCAGCATCTGTGACATTGTTCACTGTCTCACTAGAAAGAAGGCTGGAGCAGGAACAAAGTAGAACCTAGGAACTGCAGGTTGCTACTACTGTTTTTCCGGACCCTCTGGAGCATCCATAGACCGCTGTGTCAGCACCTTGCTTAGCTTTTAAACAGCTGGCTTGTGGCTCTTTGTCAGCATGAGTTTAACTCTTATTTCCTCATCACAGACCATTATAAATATTGGTCAGATAGGGTGTGTTCAACTAGAATCAGACAAGTGAAATGGCGATCAAGCCCTGGTCTAACTCCGGAAGTGGACTGGGCAAGTAATTGGATGATTTCTAAAAAGCTATCGAGTCATTTCTAAACCATTAGTATTGACTGAAAGGAGCTGCTTTGATTTCTGTTTGAATCTCTAGTGAGATAGGAAGCTGCCTATTGGGGATGACTAAAGTGGAGTAGAAGTTTCTAGAAGTACGTGGTGATGGTGGAACCTATAGCACAGAGAACGAGGCATCATGCACGAGGCAGTGTCTATAGTGGGAGGAATTCTGCATGGAGATTCAGGGCCTGGTCCCTACTTTGACACGTATGAGGTGACTTTGAACTAGTCCCTAAAACCTCTCTCAGTCTCAGTTTCATCTTTAGCATATGATAGTTAAACCAATGATATTTTTCTCCATCTTTTCCTTCTCACACCCATGCTTTTTCAAATGAAATCACTTCTATTAAATGCATAACAACATACATGCTAAGATGGAAGTGGAAACCAGAGTTCTACTACTCTGCCTCCCTGTCACTCTCCAAGGGAAGCCTTAATGTACCCCCTGGAAGCACCAGGAAGACCCTATGGGCCAGGCTATGGACACCATGGCTCCCAAAAGTCCCCATCAGCAATCAGGCTCTGAGTTCACTAAATCCTGATTAGTGCTAGGAATGGTATCGGCTGAGAAGGGAGCTTTGGATGCAGCCACTGTCCAGAGCTGTGGTAGTCATTAAGATTGACATGGATGCAGACCCAGAGTTCATAGAGAGGGCTATGTGGAGGCATATTCAAATAATACAGCATACAGGAAGGAGGGACAGGACATGTTGGTTTTACGTGTTTATACAAAGGAGGGGAATAAAGATGAGAAAGGAAAGATCAAGTTTTCTGCTAATGTTAAAGTGGGTTTCTGCCAAGGATTTGTATCTGCTGTTATTAGTTACTGGAGGCCTGGTACACAAAAATTTGTGCACTCCGGGGGGTCCCTCAGCCCAGCCTGTGCCCTCTCACAGTCTGGGACCCCTCGGGGGATGTCCACCTGCTGGTGTGCCTGGCCAGCCTGGGTGAGGGGCTGATGGCTGTTTGCAGGTTTGCCAAGCCCCCCAGTGGGGACCCTCACCCCATGAGGGTGTGGCCAGCCTGGGTGAGGGGCTGAGGGCCATTTTCAGGCTGCCCACATCCCCTTCAGGGTTCGGGTTCCTACTGGGGTGCCTGGCTGGAACCAGGTATCTGGGATTTATTTAACTTCTATAATTGAAACTTTGTTGCCTTGGTTCCCTGCTCGAAGCCTGGCAACCCATGGTCCCAGCCCGGCAGGTACTGGGGTTTGTTTATCTTCTGTAATTGAAACTTTGTAGCCTTGAGTAGAGCTCAGGGCCTGCAGGGCCCTGGCTTCCTCCATTGCCTGGGGCAACTCCAGCTCTGTGGCTGCCGCCATCTTAGTTGAGTTAATTTGCATATTTGCTCCTGATTGGTTGGTGGATGTGGCTGGTGGGTGTGACAGAGTGAGGCTTAATTTGAATATCACTCTTTTATTAGATTAGATGGGAGGCTTTACAAAGTGTTGTTGGTTCTATCGTGAACCAGGTAAGGCGTCCATAATTAATTAGCTAAATTTTCAACTCTGCACTCAAAATGATTCCACTCTTTCTTCTCATTAATATTCCTCACCTTCCCATCAATTGTTTCAATTTCTTTGAAGTCATCCTTGGCCTATTTATTTAAATTATGCAAGGAGTTTGTATTTTCTAATATTATAACTTCACTAAGATCAATTATTATGTCATGCTTCTCAGGGGATTTTAGCCCACTTTAACTGGCAGGCGCACTTAGGGTGTGCACAAGGCTTTTCCTAGGCCAACTATAATCTAACATATGTGATAAAAAGGCAGCCACACTCTCTCCATCCCCTCATGAAATGGCAACCCAGATGGGACTACTCACATCATATGTTAACCTTTTTAAGTCCAGCTTAGACTATGTGTTTATGTTTGATGGGATGAAAACTCTTTGAACTTGAAGGCCCAAGGAAATCTTAAGAGACTATATAATCCACCCCATTTCAGATGAGAGAATGAAAAGAAATGGCTTTCCAAAATAGAGGTGAGAATAATGATAATGCAAACATTTATACACCTTTGCAATATGCTGATAACAACCTACTTTTATATATGATCATGTTTATATATTATCATGTTTAATTTTTCTATAGTGCTATCAGGAGAGAATTAATAGCCTTATTTTGCAAATGAGAAAGTTGGAGGCCACAGAGCGTAGATAACTTGTCCTAGTCTACAGGTGTGCATGGTCAGTCTGAGAGAGTGAATTTGACTGAACACCTTCGGCTTGGCTCAGAGTTTATTCTCCTTCCACTTTCTCACCTCGCTGGCCCCATTCCATCATCTCTAACTGTGCTACTTTAACCTTTTTGTTTTTTATATTCTTGCCACATTTTAATATACTCAAGTTTTTGGTGATTTGCTAATTTCAAAAATGCAATTTCCATTAAAAAAAAAAAGAACAAGAAATTCCCAAAACAAAATAAAACAATCTTTCTACAGTTATCACTCGGTTCCCCTGGCAAACTAGTACTGTCTGCTTAGAGCTGCCCTGAGCCCAAACGACTCTCTCTCCTATATGCATACTGTTCTCACACATTGCATCACATAGGAGTTTGGCTTTACATTTTATCGGCTATCTCATTTTACTTGTCTGAACTTCCTTGTTCAAATTTCTGTCTGAAAGACATCATAGTAAACCTCTCTTCAGTTGTAAGACAAATAAATGATTTACACTCATCAAAATCGGGCAGCCCAACTTACAAGACTTTGCAGCCTACCCATAGGCTCACAGTACACCTGTAAAGGTCAAATCCCTAAAGCCGGTTGAGCATTCTTTGTATTACACCTGCACTGGATTCCATGTGCCTTAGTAGTTGCATTTGAGGCTTCAGAGGTTTTGCTTTACCCTGTGTTCCTTGTTTACCCCTAATTGGTCCTTGCTGATGACTGGTAAACAGTTAGACCTACCTGGGGAATGTTCCACCCTCCCTAATAGGCAGAAAGCCTCTTTCCAAGTAGGCTCACTTCTTGGGGGCTAAAGGAGCCTTTGGGTGACTAATTGTGTCCCAACATGGGGTGCGGTTTCCTAACATTAGCTTAGTGAGTTTTATATATGGGGATAGAGAAACTTAAGGTCTTGGGAAATTTTTGTATTTTTTTTGCTGTTAACTTACTACAAAATAATGCATGCTCATTATAGCATATTCAGATAATACAGACATTTCAACTCACTGCCTCACATTACATTCTCCAGTAAACATTTTAAATAGTTTGGCTTACATTCTTAAAGACATTGTGCATATTCAAACAAATTTTAGACATATACATATATGTATATATGCAGGTAGATTAGATAAATACATATGTATATAAATACAGCTTTGTTTTGTTACAAATTAGGCTCAACCTACTCAGATTATTGAAAGCTTTTTTATCATTATGAACATCTTTCTATGGCAAAGCTCCTTTTTTAATGGCTGCAGAGCATCCTAGTTTCCCATGTTATGGATGATTCATAATTAATTAGAACCTCGTATTGATTGATTACCTTTGAGTCACTTGTAAAATATTCACCTACTAGAGGCTTGGTGCACAAAAATTTGTGCACTCAGGGGTAGGGGGTGGTCCCTCAGCCTGGCCTGTGCCCTCTCACAGGCTGGGACCCCGCGGGGGATGTCCAACTCCTGGCTTAGGCCCAGTCCCCAGGGTGATGGGCCTAAGTTGGTAGTCAGACATCCCCCTGGCAGCCCGGGAGCACTCGCAGGATGTCCACTTGTGAGCAGGGAGCAGGCCTAAAGCTGCAGTCGGACATCCTTAGCGCTGCTGAGGAGGCGGGAGAGGCCCCCACCACCACCGCTGTGCTGGCAGCTATCAGCTTGGCTTGTGGCTGAGCAGAGCTCCCCCTGTGGGAGCGTACTGACCACGAGAGGGTAGCTGCTGCATTGAGCATCTGCCCCCTGGTGTTCAGTGTGTGTCATCGTGTCCAGTCATTCCTAGTTGTTCTGCTGTTAGGATCAATTTGCATATTACCCTTTTATTATATAGGATAATGAAAATATCTCCAGGAATATCCTATAGACACGTTGGTATTAGTGTGACTCTCAGTATGAGAAGGACAGCTAGAAATAGAATTCCTGGGTCCCCTCTATGAACACCTTTCACTTTAATAGATGCTACCAAGTTTCCCTTCAAAATGACTGTACCATTGCAAACACTTCTCCAATTGCTAGTGATGCTAAGCAACTTCTCCTTTGTTTGTTAGCTATTTGTATTTCCTTTGTAAGTTGTTTATTTGTATACTTTGCTTATTTTTCTATTAGGTAGTTTATCTTTTTCATTATTGATTTATAGGCAATGGTTTTTTTTATGGATATTAATGTTCTGACTATTATACATGTGAAAATATTTTACACCAATTCTTCATTGTCCCCAAAATTCATTTGTGCTTCAGAGAAGTTATATATTTTTATATAGTCAATATGTTGCACTTCTTCTTTTTGGCTTTTAGGTTTTGTCCATGTTAATAAGGCTCCTTATAACTCAGACCTACAAAACTATTTCTTGTATTTTCATTAAGTACTTTCTCAAGTTTATTTTTTTTTACAAGTAGCAATTTAACCTATCTAGAATTTATTTTTGTGGATAGGATGTGATAGGAATTTTCAAATTGAGGATACCACAGAAAACTCATTTACAATTGTAACACTGTTTGTCTTATAAACTATTTTTTAAAGTCTTAGAACAAATAAATTTAATTATTTGGCCAAGCATCAACTATATCCTATGTTTATTTGCTTAAGAGTCATAACATGACAAAATGCTTCATATTTGATTACACCTTAAAATTGGCCAAATATTTATCAGCATCATAATGACATTATGAGGTAGATGGAGAAGATGATATTATCTGTTTTATGACTTGTCTACGGTCTCTAAGATAACTAATAGTTTTCATTGTTGCTAGAAACCAACTCTCTATACTTTCCTCCTATTCTTTCTACTATCCTTGTATTTTTTCTGCTCTAATAATAACAGTAACATGTGCACCAGTTGTTATTCTGCATCAGAAAACAAAAATCCCAATACAAAAAATCTTAACTATAATAAAAGTGAAAGCCTTCAGTTAAGCAGTATAGATTTATTAAGACCGTGGGCCACGAGCCCTTTCTCCCCATCTCTGCCCTCACAGAAATGGCTGTGACTGAGTTACAAACCTGCTGGAGATGGGCCTGGGGTGGGTGTCCGTGCAGGCTTAAGTGGAGAGGTGCAAATTGTGCCAGTGTAATTCCTAACACCAGACAGTGGGAAATTGCTAGCACAATTGAGAGTTGTTAACACAATAGAAAGGACTCCGAAGGAAAACCTGATGTGCCTCTCCTGCACCTGTTTTGTCCCCACTGCCATTTTCTGAGGGGATAAAATGAGATGACATTGGGAGGGAAAGTACCACACCAGAGTCGCGGTGATTGCTATTTTGAATGCTGCGCTGCTGCGCCGGCGCGCCCAGATTGATCCATTTCAAAGCAACGGTCATTATATTGCGTTTTACTCTGAAGATGCAGTGCGTTTCTCTTTCCCGACTTGCCTGTGGTGATGGATGGATGATGTCCTACCTCAGTACATTATTTTATGTTTAACAACCTCGCATCGTGGAATTAACTGCAGTGCACATTTCAATAGTATCCCCAAAGAAAGGCTGGGCTATGAAAAGAATGCAAATTAGGCCAGAGGAAGTGTGAACAGTACAAAAGAGTTTTATTTTGTTCAAAGAACTGTTTTTAGGTATGACTAAACCCCGCATCTATTTTTTTACAACATTATCTTAATACCTACTGATTTTTATTCTCAGAGAACATTCCTATTCTTAAAAGTATTGACTTGAAACCCCTTTTAATTTTTCTTCCTTATTTAATTTCTCAGATGATGCTTTGCGAAGGAGAGTTTTGGGGGAAACTGTTATGCTTGCTAAGCATGTGTATGACCTGAGACATGGTCTGAAAGTGTCAGGGATCCTCCGAGACAAGTGAGCAAACAACAGCAACCTGTTTGGGGGAAATAGCACATAACAGGCACACGTGCATCGCAGTAAATAAAGTGTGATCCATCATTCCTTCCTGAAAGTGTAACTTACATGTTCTTCTTGGGTTTACTGGAGACACTGGGCCAGATTGTGACTGAATATTATATCACCTCCAGCACTCCTATTTGATTGCTCTCTTACCTTAAGAAATAAGCCAGTGAAAGAAAAATACCACATGATCTCACTTATTTATGAATAATAAAGACCATTATAAATTGATGAACATAAACAGATACAGAGGCAGAACAGCATTGAACAGACTGTCAAACTACAGCGGGAAGGATGGGGAGGGTTGGAGGGGGAGTTAAGAGATCAGCTGAAGGACTTGCATGCATGCATATAATCAATGGACACAAGGCATGGGGGGTAGAGGAGGAGGGGGAAGGTCAAGGGGAAAAAATTGAGACCTATCTAACATTCGTTGTAATACTTTAAGCAATAAAACAAAATTTAAAAAAATAAAATAAAACCTTAAACTGAAAGAAAAAAAAGCACACAGAACAGGGTCCAGCATGATGCCACAATTGTTTGTTGAATGACTGGAAAAGTTAATGAAATCAAGGTGAATGCTCAGAATAAAATATTTGTTTCATAATAAAATTATTTTTAAAAATATGTTAGGTCACATTTTGTGAATAGAAACTGAATTAAAAGATAAAATATCCTATTGCTTGATCTGAAGGTGTTTTTTTTTTTTTAGACTTTCTATGTTTTTGTCCCTTCCTATACATTTAAACTTATAAAGTGCATATTCTTATATTTTGCCTAACTTCTTCAAAGGAAAAAAAATGAAGTAAAAGTTAGAAAATACCCCAAAGCCTTTACAAACTGTATGCTGTAAGTAGACTTTGATAATAATTTTATTAAAACAATTAGGTCTGGGTACTGTGGGTGATTTCACATGGCCAGGAAAACTACAAATTTCCATTGGTTATGCTGACTTTGAACAGTATAACCGTGCAATTTCAATGTTGCAATGTCCTTATGTATATCTAACCATAACCTAGGAACAATAGAGACTGGAGATATACCTAATTTTCATTTAACCAATCCAAATCCTTCATATTTCCATAAAGGTATTAACCATTTCAAGTGAATTTTTGGCTAATATGGAACAAAAGTTAGAATTGAGGTAGCATTCACATATATCTTAGATTTATTTTAAATATATATCTATATGACAAGTTCTGCTCTTAAATATTGCTGTGAATTTTTAAGCATTATTCTTTATAAGTTAAATACTTCTTAAAATGTATTAGTCATTACATATAAAGATAGAATATCAGACTGTAAAATATCAGAGCACATTCTAATTTGCAAACAGGTAACCTGTAAATCACAAGATGTCTATTATTTAGATTGTTCTTAGACATCTTTAGCAAGTGTTTCTCGACATTGTTTAGATTTTAAAAAGTGAATTAAAAAAGTGGGGGGGGGGGAGAGGCTCTTGGATTTTTTTTAAAAAAGATGTTCAATATAAAGCAAAAATAATCCTTCAGTTGGTTAACAGCTGTTCTTAATAGACTCCAGTAAGAAATCCAAATTTCAGAGTAGTTAGCCCTAGGATGCCATCATTGTTCCTTTTCACGCAGGGCAGGGATGGGTGCTGTCCTTGGCCCAGACTTAGGCAGCAGCAGCATCTACTCCGTCTTCTCTTTGAAAATCACTTTGGTCTTTTAACATGTTCAAGTGTTAGAAACTAAAAAGTCAGAAGAGACTGTCTTATATTTAATTCACTTCCTTAGAGCTCACTAGTTTTATCACTGTTAATGAGTACGGCCATCAGACAATTTGGCAATTGCTTTTTTTGTCTTCTTGTGTATTTGCTGTTATCAGGAGTGAGGAAGGAATGAATGCAGAGAGAGTCTGGAAAAGGAAAGGTGATCGGCTTTCTAAAGCATAATTTTTATAAAAGAAATACTTGCTCACTTTAGAGAAATCAGAAAAATCAGTTTTAAAGAGATTAATTTTATAAAAAATCACCCCAAAGCTCATCTCCTCCAAGAGGCAGTCATCGTTAACATTTCGGTGCACTGTCTTCTACTTTCCCTTTGTTCACATTTTTAAGGTCATACTGCACATCTGACATGAGATCACAAGCATGGTTCAGTATCACTGGAAACTTTTCAGAATCATCATTTTTAATATTTTAATTGACATTGCATCTCAGGTATATTCCATAATGTCCTTTATAATTCTCTACTGATAGACATTTAGACCATTACCAACTGTTCATGAACCATTCTTTTAGACCTGAATTTTTATAGTTGTTTAATTTCTAGCTCACATAGAATAGGCCACAAATAGCTGACTCTATAGAATTTAATGGATTATTCTATAGGTAAATACTGAACGTGATTCCTAACTAGGATATTGTTACTTTCAAGACATTTGTAACCCAGGAAGCCTAAGGAAATAATGCTACACCCCCCCCCCCTTATTTCAGAAAATTGAAGGTGAGAATTACCGAAGGCCTGTCATCTGAAGTCCCTTTTCAAAATGATAGAGAGCTGCTGTCCAATATGATATGAGCCACAAAGGCAAGCCAGTGACATAACTTTAAATTTTCTAGTAGCCACATTAAAAAATAAAAAGAAGCAGAAGAAATTAATTTTAATAATATACTAAAGTGGGAATAATAATAGTAGCTACTGTGTATGGTTGATCTAGATTGATGAGATAGTCCTGAAATAAATACTCAATAAATGTCCTGTTTAGGAATCATGAAAAAGTATAGCTAGTGATCTCACTCTCATTTAACCGGTTTCAGTAGTTTGATTTTCCCCATTAATCTTGTCACTATTTTTCCTAAAAGGGAATTATTTAGAAGATGGTCTCTCTCATGCTCTGGAGAAAGGGACTAGCACTTCACCCATAGCCTAGATCAGTGATTCTTAGCCAGTTGCTGCAAGGATTTTTAAAACCTTGCAATATCTATTTAGTCAGAAGCACTGACCACTTTTCCCTTAGATTGTAAAAAAATAAAATAAAATAAAAATGATAACAGCCAACAATAGCCATCTGGTTAGTGTGAGTGAATCAAAATTATACTATTTTTTTGGTCAGATCAGCAAAAAATATATTTTTGATATGCCGCAGACTTTTAGTAAATTGGTGTATGTGCCCCGTGAGGTGAACAGTGTTGAAAGTCACTGGCCTAGATGACCAAAGCAACACGGAATCAAGCATCTCCTTGTTATTTTCAATCAAGATTAATGCTAGACCTTCTCCATGACTCACGTCGGTCCTCTTGTACCAGAGGGCTGCGCTCTATTGCCGTAGCCTGTTGGATAATATGTTGCAAACACAGTCCTTCCAAGTGGTAAAGGGGAATGTAGAGAGAACCCCAGGTACTTCGCACGACTACCCACTCTGTCTGGTGGCTGCCATGTAGTTTGCATGGGTTACTTAGCAAAGATTTAATTCTATCTTGTCCCTCTTCTCAACTTCTAATATCCCAGCGTCAGCAAGGAGCTAACACAGAGACACCTGGCAAGTTTAGCAGAGATTTCTGAGCCGAAGCGCTTAGTTATCATTTTGGTTCCAGTGCATGTGCATCAGTGCGTCCTCAAAATGAGACGCCTGTTAGGAGAGCTGTATGGGAGATGTGCATGGAGAAGGCTCCCGATAGTTAACCCTAGACGGGCGGTGGGGGGGTTGATTCCTTTTTTTTTAAAATTTTGTTTTATTGCTTAAAGTATTACAACGAATGTTAGATAGGTCTCCATTTTTTCCCTTGACCTACCCCCTTCCTCCCCTTCCCCGCTCCCAGTGTCTTGTGTCCATTGATTATGCTCATATGCATGCATACAAGTCTTTCAGTTGATCTCTTAACTCCCCCCAACCCTTCCCAGCCTTCCAGCTATAGGTTGACAGTCTGTTCAATGCTGTTCTGCCTCTATATCTGTTTATGCTTAAAGCAGAAGAACGCTGCCTGTAATCGCATAGCCTTCTCACTTAGCGAATGTCAGGAAGGCTGGCGGACAATGCTAAGTGAAAGGCCAACATTCCTGCTGATCAACTAATGGGCCCTCCCCAGGCTGACAGTACTTAAAATTGGGAGCCCCTTGTTGAATTCAGAGGTCACACTAAAGTGTGACTTCCTGATGTTGCCACTTTTCTGGCTTTGAAATATTGAAAAGTGGGTGTTAACCCACGTATTTTTACATTTTCATTATCATCAGGATTATTTTTCAGGGTGAGTATAGTTAGAAAACCATGACCAGCTATATGTGATTTTCATGGCATTCAAATAGTGCTGTGATCTCTTTGTTTTCATTGTTTTTGGTGCTAAAAACACCTACACACCTACCTGCAGTCATGCCTATCCCTTCTTCCTGTTGAAGTAGGTGAGGTGTTCCCATTGTGATTCCCAGCACCCCCAAATGATTGCCCCTCTCTTCTCAAGCTTCAACCCCAATCGTTCTTGACTGGCTTCTTCATAACTATTCTTAGATCTACTCAAGTCCTTCCCTTTTATTTAAAAAAAAAAAAAAGCTTTTCTGAACCCTGGTCTCCCACTCCCCTACCATAGTTCCAACATTTGGAAGAACTGGCCTTACTTGCTGCATTTACTCCCCTAGCCTCCCGCACTCCTCAAGTCATATCATCTACATCCCCACTGACCATGGAAATCACACATTCCAGGCTTAAGTCAGCAATGTGCTCCTTGGTAGCTAAATGCAGCAAGCACTTTTTATTCCTCTTTTCATGTGACTTCTCCTCAATGTTTGATACTGTTGTCTATACCCGTCATCATCCTTGTTTTCCCATTGATTTGCGATACCACACAATCTTGTTTGTTTTGCAAAGCCCCCCTCCTCTGTCCCTACCTGGAAGGCATTTCCGGGAGGGCCCTCTTCTAGCCTCCATTTTTCTCATGCATTCACTCCCATGGCTTTAAGGGAACTTAAATACCCATCACTGTGCACCTTGTATTTTGACTTCATGCCTTTATTTAGGACTTCCACAACTCATAGCTCTAATTTTCTCCAAGACACTTTCACTCAGATGTCCCAAAGGGCACCTCAAACTAATCCTATCCAAAACTAATGCATCATTGTTTATTTTGTTGTCCAAATTAGGTCACTTGTGAATGTGAAAAGGTGTACTACTGATAATTAAGCCACAGTAGCGGGCATAAACAGAGATTGTGCCGGGCAAGTCAGGTCACATGCCTTGCTCTGGCTGTTTGTAAAATGTGGATCATAGTGGTACCCTCCCCTCCTGCGCTGGGTAGCTAGGGTTGTTGTGGAGATTGTTTAGTGTATGTCATATCTGTAGTCTGGCATCTGATAAACCCAAATAGGAATCTTTACTATTGTTATTATCCATAGTACTAAGAGAGACAACACACACAAACACAAACACACACAAGTCCCAGCAATGATTCTCAATCTTTTATACATAATACCCATAGAAACCGCCTGGGGATTTCCCCCTCAGTTTTATGGAGACAAAATTGACATACATACAGTACTGTGTAAATTTAAGTTCTATATAGTCTAATGATTTTTACTTTCTTATATCACAAAATGATTACCATATTAAGTTTAACTAATAGACACCATTTCACATAGGTACAAAAATGAGGTTTTTTTCCCCCTTGTGGTAAGTCTTAGGATTTGCTCTCTTAACAACTTTCAACTATACCATACAGCAATGTTAACTATAGTCAATGTCCACTAGATCCCCGGTACTTATTTATTTTAAAACTGGAAGTTTGTATCTTTTGATTTTCTTCATCCAATTCCCTCTCCTCTCACCCTCCACTTCTGATAACCACAAATCTAATTACTTTTTCTATGAGTTTGGTTTTTCTACTTTTGTTTTAGATTCTACATATAAGTAGAATTCCACATGTAAATGAAATCCTATTATATTTGTCTCTCTCTGTCTGACTTATTTCACTTAGCATAATACCCTTTAGGCCATCTATATTGTCACAAACACCTGGGGATCTTAAACCCCAGGTTAGGTCAGTGTGACCTGAGATGCTGCAGTCACTGCTCGCTCAGAGACCACACTTTGAATGGTAGAAGTCTAGAGCAGATGAAGGGCAGGGTTTACAGAAAATATTCTTAAGAGTAAAAAATTAACATGGCCCCAATTACAATCACTCCTTGTCTACTGAAAAGTTCCTGAGCTAGCAGGGAGGGAAGAACACTCAGTTCCGGCCCCCACTCTGCCATTGACCAGCTGCATGTCATATCACTTAGGGCCCACAACGTAAGTGCATTGTATTTCATTTCCCCCATCTTCCAAATGGGGATAATAATACTTGCTCTACCTACTTCACTGGATTGTTGTAAGGTCAAATGAGAAAATGTATGTGAAAGCTCTTTGAAAAATTAAAAGTGCTGCCCAATTGTGAAAGGATCAATATAACAGGAGGAGGTGCGGGCAGAATGATGTTTGACCAGTAATGGAGAGCTCCCCAGAAGAGTAAATTCTAATCCTGAGTTTGAAGGTGGTATCTAGGGGGGCCGATTCACTGTTATTCCAATTGAGAAGTAACTGCTAATGGAAAAAATGTTGCAAAGACAGAAGAAAGTACGTCTGGGTGTGTGTGTCCATGCATGCATGAGCCACAATAAACTAACATGCTTCCTCAGCGAGGGGTACACCTCAAAAATTGATGAGCTATTACATATTTTTGAAGTCAGAGTAAAAGAGCATAAAAGAGAAGGTAGAACACTCTGGCTGAAATCTTGATCGAAGCCTTTTGAGTTGATGCAAAGACAAAAGAGGAATTAATTTACAAAGCACTTTTAGGGTCGCTCATTGGGCAAACAGTCCCCTCCATTTACCAGGAACATTAGGCAGATGAAACCTACACACATGGCCACTAATACTGTCCCTGGGAAGCCTAGATGCTGCTGGACATGAACTCATGTCTGCACCAAAGGCTTGATCCCAGAATTGTATGCGAAATTCCAACCTTGCATCTCTGCTGTCTTGGTTACTTGCCTTCCCTTGGAGCAGGGCCAGCCTCAACAAGCCTGTGATGTAGGTAGAGCAAGTATTATTATCCCCATTTGGAAGATCAGGAAAATGAAATACAGTGAACTTAGGTTGTGGGCCCTAAGTGATATGACATGCAGCTGGTCAGTGGCAAAGTGGGGGCCAGAACTGAGTGTTCCTCACTCCCTGCTAGCTCAGGAACTTTTCAGTAGACAAATCCATGTCCCCTTTTTCATTTTGCACAAAACCCCAGCGCTGGCTTTGGTTTCCCTCCTCTCCTTACCAATTAACTCACTGCTGATCTTCCTGCCAACCTTTCCCCTTTCCCTTCTAGAACAACCTTCAGTTCACCCCACTAATGGTTCTTGGTTGTCTCCATATCGGTATCACCTGAGGCATTTAAGATAAGACTATTATCTAAGTTCTGCCACAGACAATTAGACCAGAATTGTTGGTCTGGGTCCAGACATGCATATTTATGTTAAGATGCACATTCAGTTCTAGTGTGCATCCATTCTAAGGTAGAGAACTGTCTTGTTTGCAGAAAGAATTCTCCACCTCCTGGTTTTAGCTGGAACTTGGTTATCCCCTATGGACATGGCTTTCTTTTCAGTCCTGTCAAGTAGAGACTACTCGTTCTTGTCCACTCCATGCACCATGGCATCAGGAGGTCAGAATGATCACATCCCCCAAATGTTGCTAACATACCATTACTTCTCCATCGTATTCCTTTGAGAACCTTGTTCTTCTTACGTATAATATTTCATTTCTGTTATTGAAGACAATGTTCCTTGGCCACCTTAGCTTCAATGGTCTTCTCCTTCTCTCCTTGAACGTGCACTCTCATACCTAATTCTGTTATCACCTAGAACTCTCCCATTTCGAAAATCATATGCTGAACCCAGTCTCGCTCTGCATCATCTCTCAGCCCTCTGCTCCCACCATCCTATTCTCAAACAATGTAACAGACTCAGGTTCTGGGAAATAGGATGTAGCCTTTTTGGAAGCCACTACATAAACTCACAACACTTTGCAGACTGCAGCCACAAAAGTCTTCAGCCTCATTCCCAGTTCTGTGTGCGCACAAGGAGGCCATGTTCCTAACCCTTTCTCTGGCTGTCTAAAACACCACCACTCACCCCTCTCAAATGAAGCCATTCCCTCTCTCACAAGAGTTAAACTGATGTCCTCTTTCACTTAGAAACTTGAAGTCATCAGGCTTCTTCTCCATCGGCTTCTTCCCCACACCCTCATCCTCTTTCCTTCCAGTCCCGAAGGGCCGTCTTTCCTTCCTCTTGCTCAGACTTCTTTTGGGGAGCTTACTCTATGAGGAGTACCAACTTTCTTACCTTCTTAACTATTTCCTTCTACTCAGATTATAGCAGGCTCTAGTCTCAACCTTCTTTAAACAAACAATACCATTTTGTTTTTGCTTTCTAACCCAGTGGATATCAAACTTTTCTATAGTACAAAGCGTTTTTTATATTGGTACTCAGTGTACACTTACATATAATACACAACTGGAACCAAAATTTCTTGAAATAATACTTGTCCTTAATATTCCATTCTATTACATTCTTTACTCTTTAAATTTTTTAATGCGAGTTGCAGCTTACTAAACTTATTTCACATCTTACTAATAGCCTACAACTCATAGTCTAAAAATCACTGATCTAACCTGTCTTGTCTCTTTAAACACACAGATCATCTTTTTCATTTGCTATACATTTCTTCACTCACTAAAATGTGACCTCAATCTCCATTATTTCAATGAAACAGCCCATGCGAATGTTTATTCATCCAAATGTAGCTATTAGCAAGTGCACTGGGTATCTTTCTCTTCTTTTATTTGATCCTCTAATGTACTTGGAATGACCAATCCTGTCCTGCAAAATTTCTCCTTCCTTAGCCACTGAGCGCTTGTGAACTCATTTCTTTTCTCCATTCACTGAGTATTTCTCCTCGGTTAATCCCTGGGCTCCTCTTTTCTGCTGCAATCGGAAACTGTTGGGGTTCCTCAGAATTGCATCCCAAGTCATTGTTCTTCTCACACACTTTTCCTGGGAGTTCATCCACTCTGTGGTTTAAAATATCATCTGTTGATTGATTGTTCCAGAGTCTGTGTCTCCACTTTTTCTCGAGCATCTGGTAGTATCAACATCACTGGCAATTTCTGTGCATTATATCCAAATTTGAACTTTTTATTCCAGCAAAAATGTGGTAAAAAAAACCACGGGCTCTGTAACCTGGGTTGACTGCAGTTGAAAATATCCTCTAGACCAATAATTCTCACATTTTCTTAGCCGTGATGGTGCTAAGAGTTCTTGGAGAGTAGCTCCTCTTAGAGCCTTCATTTGCCAAAGAGTAAGTTTGAAAATTGGTGTTACTATTTATGATCCACAATGATGAATACAATTTCTTCTTATTATAAACAGAATGTGCTATGCGAATCTGAATTACTATTTCATGTTCCAAGCAATGTATGAATATACCATATTCTCAGTATAAAACCACTAAGAATCCAGTATTCTGCCCATCCAATTAAGGTCTGTAAGGCCAGGCTGACACCTGCATTCCCTGTCAAGTCTTGTAAATACCAGGGACTTCTTTTCCCAAAAGTTCCAGTCCTGTTCTGGTAGGTAATGAACAGGGACAATTTCATGTACCTATTTGGTCCATGGGAGAGGACAGGTTGGTCCATATGAATGGGCCATTAAATCATGGACTAACTTGCACAGAAATAGAATCGTCATGAAGATTGGAGTGACCCACTCTATTAATTTCTCTTTTTCTCTATTTCAGTTATCTTTCCCCATTCAGGTGCAGAAAGTTTGAATCAATTCCAATTTTGTTTAATTTGGTTTTTAAAACATAAATGCAAAAAAATATTAAGTAACCCTTCTAAGCTCTTTCCGTGAGTTCAACAAGAGCCAAATAAATTAAGCTTTAAAAAATAACCTACCAATTCCAAATAAACCTCTTCCCTACTTCAGAGATAGTAATGCCAAGGTTTATGCAGAGCAAATTTTTCCAGCTGAATTACCAACTTCTCAAAAAGGGAGATGCTGACATGACCTCAGCCTCAGTGGCAAAAGGGAGAAGCTCTAGCCCTAATGCAGCAGGGGTTTTGTGTTTTGTTTTGTTTGTAAATAGTCAAAAGTGTAAACGTGCTCTGCCTTACACTTTACCATTGTAAAGCTGTTGATACAAAGTTCCTTTGTCTACTTTTTTATTGTTGAAAATATTACAAATTTCCCCATTTCTCCCTGCTTTGCAGCCCTCCATGCAGTCCCCACCCCACCCTGGGCCTTCACCACACTATTGAATGTATCCATGGGCTATGTATATGGGGTGTAACCCCCTCCCACACACACACACACAAATATATATACAGCTGATAGCTAAATTTTAAAAATGAAATGTGTTTTAATAAACACCGCCTTTATGTTCTTTTCATAAATGCATATATGTTCTTTGGTTAATCTCTCCTCATATCCCCGTACTCCTCACCTCTGAGGTCTGTTAGTCTGTTCTACGCATCCATGCCTCTGAACCTATTTTGTTCATAAGCTTATTTTGTTCATTAGATTCCACATATAAGTGAGATCGTGTGATACCTGTCTTTCTCTATCTGGCTATTTCACTTAGCGTAATCATCTTTGGGTCCGTCCATGTTGTCTCAAAGGATATGAGGTTCGTCATTTTTATAGCCACATAGTAGTGCACTGCGTACACGTACCACAGCTTTTTTATCCACTCCTCTGCTGATGGGCACTTGGTCTGTTTTCAGATCTTAGCTATTGTAAATAATGCTATGAACATAAGGGTGCATCTATTCTTTCTGATTGTTGTTTTTGGATTCTTAGAATATATTCTCAGAAATGGCATCAAAAGGCAGTACCATTTTTTAATTTTTTGAGGCATCTCCATACTGTTTCCACAGTGGCTGCACCAACCTGCATACCCACCAACAGTGCACCAGGGTTCCCTTTTCTCCACATCATTGATTTATTGATGCAAGCCATTCCGGCGGGTGTGAGGTGATACCTCATTGGGGTTTTAATTTGCATTTCTCCAGCAGGGTTGTTTTGACAGCAGTTAGGAGACAGCGTAACATGGACCTGAGGAAACCAAGCCTATGGTTTGTGACGTGATTTACTTGTGCCTTTGTTGGAGCACTCATATTAAAAATATCTGCCAAAATATATATATATATATATAATCTGCACTCGCCCTAATCAGTTTGGCTCAGTGGATAGAGCGTCGGCCTGTGGACTGAAGGGTCCCAGGTTCGATTCCTGTCAAGGACATGTACCTTGGTTGCGGGCACATCCTCCCTAGGAGGTGTGCAGGAGGCAGCTGATCGATGTTTCTCTCTCATCGATGTTTCTAACTATCCCTCTCCCTTCCTCTCCGTAAAAAATCAATAAAATATATTTAAAAAATAAATAAAAATATCTGCATTCTGTCATATACAACAAAGCATTTTCCTCTTTACTCTAGTTTCCTCAAATAAATATAGTGAAATTTGGAAACCCACCTGGGTGGACGTCTCCTTGGGTTTGTTTTTCCCTTTGTTTGCCACAGCCCCTCTCACCTACCATTTAATAAACAGCAGCACAAGATCTGTGCTTTCTTTTCAGTTGGTAATATGAAAACAGAACAAACAGAGCACATAAGAGAGGTGGGGGAAAGTTGGATATATAAGCAAGAAAAAGTGAGTTATTGATTTTATTGACTGGTCTATTAACTTCTGACATTGCAATGAAGCCTTATTTATTTGTATACAGAAGACTCAATTACAGAGATACATATCATTTTAACAACTGGGTTATTTACAGGAGAAATGCAGCTTCATAAATAATACAGACCTAGGATTCCTCAAGCTGCTGTTTATCCATTGTTACCTAAGGAGGTGGTGATGGCTGCGCACACACCTCCGTAAAGTCATTAGAGCAGCATTACAATAGGCGAGGGAAGAAGGAGGGGGCGAGGACCGGGAGGCCCAGCCCTGCTGGAAGCATCCTGGGGTGGTGGGTCCCAGATGGCTGCTGAACTCTTCTCTCTCCTGTCAGCACAGGATCGTGGTCACTGGACTAAAGGATCCAGGTCTTTACATTTCCACTTTTAATCGTATAAGCCATTCGGATTATATTATAGATTTTGTCTTTTTAAACATGAAGGATATGTCTCAAAGGAACTTTGGTAAGAATAAGATCAACTATTCCCAAACATCTTCTCTTGATGGGGCAAATGGTGGAAATGGAGAGGGAGAGCCTGGTGCTGCCCCCAGTTCTCTGGGGTTCCCTGGAGCCTTGTTTGGGGCACCTTCTGAAAACAACTCTTTGTTTAACTATTAGTTTAGTGCATAGTTTCCCTGCTAGGCTGTAATCTCAAAGGCTCAGGAGGCATATCTGATCATCATTCAGTAAATATTTGTTGCAAATGAGTGAATTAATTAAGTAATGAGGAGAAATGAGACAATGCAGTATTATTTTCATGTGTCCCTAGCACCTTGAAAACACCTACCGCCTAGCAACGACTTAATAATATCGCGAAGAATGAATGATCAGAGAATAGTGTTAACATCCCAATTTTCGGATGAGGCAGGTAGAGCTCACAAGTAGACCTTAGGACTCAGATTTCATGTTAAGTGTTCTTAGCCAAAAATAAAAATAATAAAATAAAATACAAACAGAATGCAGGCTGGGCTCTAAGCAATCATTTGTTGCTTGCTTACCCAGGAGAACTGTCACCTTCTCCCTTGTAGCTGTTGTCTACCTCACCCTTATTTCTCAAGTCCACTTACATACTCATCTGTGCTTATGATCTACTCAGGAGCCCAGTTCTCTTCTGGACACACACTCAGATACCACTCCAGTCCATGTGTACATTCCTAGGCACCAGGTGAGTCATTTTGGCCAAAGCCATCACTGCCAGGCATTGTCCTGAAAAATGATACCCTCTGGTCCGTATAATGGCTTCCATTCTTTCCCACTGCAGCTCACACATGACAGCATGTACTTCAGTCCTGAGCTGTAAGCAGTGCCTGTCGTCCCCCTGTCACAGAGTCTTTGCAAGCCACTCGGGGACGTTGCTGTCAAGTTCTGCACCTTCCTGTCCCTGTGTCCCTCTCCCAACATACTTGTGGGTTCTCCCCTGCCCTCTAGGCTGATACAGTTGTGACCACGTTTCTCAGGCCTGCCGCCTGGAGTGCCACATGCTGTGTGTACGGAAACTGACACACCTGGCTGACACGCCTCAGTGACACCACTGGCTGACACAACTCACAATTTGAACCCAACCGTGGGTCTCTGTCTCCCTCCAAAAAGAATGGTAATGATGAGAAAACTCACATGTACTGAGCATTTACTATGTGTCAGAAACAGCGATTATGCAATTTACTTATATAGATTATTGGACTTAATCCTCGCTTTCTGAGGGAGGTGTCATTTTTAGTTCAACTGACAGATGATGAAACTGAGCCTGGAAAGATTAAGTCACTTGCTAGAGGTCCCACCTCTGGTAAGTGCTGGAGATGGCAGTCTGACTTCAAAGCCTGTGCCCCTCCCCATAGAGCTATCATGCTACTGGTTCTTTTGTGGTACTGGCCTATAGCCCTGCCAGGTCTCCTGATGGAAGCTGTCTCCTTACCCCCCAACCCACCACAAATTCTTCCACCCCCATCTCTAGAACCAGCGTTCTGTCCCAGAGATAGGAGCCAAAGTGAGGGGCATCTGTTGGGCTTCACTGGATGGCAGTGTTTACAGGTCTCACTGTCATTAGTGTGTAGGATGAGTAGGAGACAGGGTAGACCACAGACATGGTGACTGCGCCCCTGATCTGAGTGAGCGACAGCGAGGGAGCTGAAGCAGAGAAGGGGACATTGTCAGCAATACTGGAGGAAAAGATTTGGGATTTGGTAGTTGGCTATCTCTGGGGTGAGGCAGATAGACCAGGAAAAGGTAATTTATAGAGATTTATGTTTTGAACATGTGTGATTAGGATGATGAACATGAATGGAAATTGCATTTAGGAGGAATTGGACTTTTTTTTTTTTTACACCTGAGGGAGATGTGCTGTTTAAAGATACTGGACAGGAACTCAGAGGAGTTTTTAGATGTCGTTAGAAATTGTCATTCTTCAGTATTCCTGCATTTTCTCCTATACTGGAATTTATTCTGCACATGTCTGATTTTACAGGCTCCTCTAGAGTGTCCTCCTACTTAAGGATGTCCTCTTGTGGCCACATGCTCTCCTCTTCCCCTTTTAGCTAGATCATTTGTGATTGGATAATCATGTCAAGGTCACTTGTAATAATATTTTAATAATAATTGAAAATACAGCCAACATTGTTGAACGTTTGTTACATGCCAGGTACAATGCTGGACTCTCTTCACTTAGTAGTAATCCGTTTCACTCACAACCATAATGCAGGTGCTGTTTCCACCTCCATTTTGCAGCTGAGGAATCTTAAGATCAGAGAGGTTAAGAAACTTACCCAAAGACACACAGATAGCACATGTGATGCAAAGATGAAAATACAAGTCATTCTGACTCCAAACTGTATTGTGGAGAATATTATTTTTAAAGACTTCTGTTTCCTTTCTATGAGTTTTACTTATGGCATCATGTGGACAATGTTTCTGAATTTTTAGGAATCTGATTTTCTAGACACCTGAGTCTGCCCCACATTCCCTTTCTTGATAAATAAACCTTCTAGAAATATATGGTCACATTATCCTATAGGTTCTGTTACTTGAGTCTGCCCCACATTCCCTTTCTTGATAAATAAACCTTCTAGAAATATATGGTCACATTATCCTATAGGTTCTGTTACTTCACTATGGCCCTATTGATCAGAATTAAGTCTAGACTAAGAATACCACTCTTCCAGACTGTCCTGAGAGATGAAACCGTCAGGCAAGCCCACTGGGAACTTATCAGATATCCTGCTTTTAGCAAACACTTGCAGAAGAAGCTAGCTCTTCATTACCAAATGGTTCCTCTTTACAAATATATATATATATTAGCTTAGATACATCATCCACATCTTCCTCCTGATTTGGGGTCATATAATTTACCTTCAAACTAAAACTTGTACTTTTTCACTAAAAAAAAAAAAAAAGACACACACACACAAAAAAAACAAAAGAACTGGTCTGGCACTTGTAGTGTGACCTTACTGTCCTCCTGCTGAACAGAAACAATTTCATAGAGCACCAAAATCAGACAAGGCCACTCTGAACATGATGGATTAGGACAACACCAGGCTCCCTCCATCATCACGTCTGAAGACAAAGATACCAAGAACACTATCCAAACCACAGAAAGGCCAAATAGCTACCATCCTGGCTACTATGTGTGAATACCGTTCTTTTTAAAAAATCCCTACCTGCGGATGTGTTTTTATTGATTTGGGAGAGAGAATGAGAAAGAAACATCGATGTGAAAGAGAAACATCAATCAGTTGTCTCCCACCCTGATCCAGCGCTGACCTGGGATCAAACCCGCAGCTTTTGGGTACATGGAACAACACTCCAATCAGCTGAGCCACTGGGCCAGGGATGATACTGTTTGTTTACCAATCACAGTGTTTGCCTTGCTTAATAATTCTACACAAAGACCATTAAAATATTCCATCATAAAATTGCCCTCACTTCCAGAGAGCATCCAAACCTTGAGGATATTGTAGAGGTTGAATGTAAAATGCCCAGTTTATTCTATTCCTATTCCCTGTGCTAAAATGTATCTATAGTAATAAAAGGGTAATATGCTAGTTAGACCAGACGTCTTCTGGACATCATTACGGATGTATTTTCTGAAGAAGCCGAGGCAGAGGGAAGCCAGCATGGGTCCAGGGTGGCTGAGGGCAGCCGGAGGAGGGAAGCCCGGGTCCTGGGTGCTGGAGGGAAGCCGGTGCTGGCAGCCAGGGGAAGGAAGGCCTACTCTTGAGTGCACAAATATTCATGCATCGGGCCTCTAGTAAACCTATAAAGGCCAAGAAATACTAATATATTTTACTAATTCCAATATACACTGATTTTCCCTTCATGTTATAATGTGACATCTTAAAGAGAAGATTTGAGGGTAAAAATCGGGATGTCTTTTATAATCATGCTTTAATTGGCAGATCACTTATTTCTTAGTGGAAATATTCATGAGTTTTACATCAATAGCATCCTGGATTTGATGAACTATGACATATATTTTGAAATGATTGGACACCTGTTCTTTCACTATTTCACCTTTTCACCATTGTAGTTGGCAGCTTGCTCTATTTCTTATTTTACATCAGAACCTACGGTTCTAAAGTCAAATGTAATTCAAGAAGTAGATTAAAAGTATTTGGACTCAAAACCATACAGTTATAATCTAGTCCAAGTCATGCTTAGTAGACATATTTTTATAATGTGAACTCTGAAACATATCCCAAAATAAGTTAATACAACAAAGAGAAATTGTTACACACTTGAAGTTGTCATGTAATGGAGTTAATATAATAATGAAAAAAATAATCTAAACAAGTCCTGTGAAGCTTTTGTTCTATTTGACTTTAAGTGGAACAAAATTTTCAGAACAAGAGGACAACAAAATAATGTTTTGCTAAAAGGTTAAAAGAATCTGACCTAAATTTATTGGTGATAAGACAGCCTATGAATACACTCAAGTTAAAAGTAATAGATACTTTTTCAATTACCATAACGCTGAGAAATAAATAGATAAAGTAAGAGCAAAATGCTCAGAGACACAGGAATTGAAATAGCATTAATCTGAGTTTTCATGTTCTGGATCTACTTAAACTTACTATGGATGCAATGGTTTGTTGCTGTGTCTCCGAAGAAGGTTTTGTAGCACTCAGTATTTTGGTATTTTGTTCATAGTAAGTTGTGTGGCATCCTTCTTTTCCTGCACAATTTTGTGTTGTCATGCTGTCAGAGAAGCTCCATTACCATAAGGGGTTGCTAACCGTGTGTGATGCTACAATTTCATGCGATGTAATTTCTCCAGGGGTTCTTCCCTCCTGCCCTTTGCTGAGTTCTAAATGATCCTACTTTCACCAATCTCTGGTTGCACACAAGAGTGACTGCAAATGCTACCCCTTTTGCAGTATCGGTGTAGAACTGCAGTTTTATTTTAGCTTTGAGGGATTCAAAAATTTTATTCCCTCTTTTTAAATTGACATTCTGGCTACTTTTACACACACACACACACACACACACACACAAAATGTGGTGTTCGGAGAGCAAATAACTGAAATGGTTAGGCTGGACTCTTATCTTTACAGACTCTCTCAAAGGGAAAAGCAAAGATATGGATATGGAAGGAGGTGTCAGGAAAATTGCCATAAATCACAGAGCAAGGATATCGGGCTACATTTGGCTTCACTTTGGTTGTGTTTTAAAAGGGATAAATATGCTTCCCTTTAAGTTTGTAAGACTGGTTCTTCTACTGTGACTTCCTGGCTGGGAGTCCCTCTCCACTGGGTGCAGGGGTGAGAGTGGCCGAGGATTATTACTGTGAGGGAGCATGTTCCTCGAGAGCAGTTGATTTCCCTACATTCTCATGCACCCCACTCTGACTTTGGTGAGATAGAATACGACCATCTATTGAAAATATCTGATAAAAGTTAGACATTTTAGGTATATTTATACTTAAGTGCCACTCAAGTAAAGGAAGGAAGGAAGAAAATAATGAAGGAGAAAAGAAACAAGAAAGGGATGAGGGAGGGAGAGGGGGATGCAGAAAGGAAAGAAGGAAGGGAGAGAGGGAGGAAGAGAAGTCTGACAGGAGGGAGGAAGGGAGTGGAGTTATAAACTCAAAACCAGTGCTCTGCCCTGACTGGTGTGGTTCAGTTGGTTGAGTGTCATCCCCTGCACTGAAAGGTTGCCGGTTTGATTCCCGGTCAGGGCACATGCCCAGGTTGTGAGTTCCGTCCCTGGTTGGGGAGCGTATGAGGGGGGGCAATCAATTGATGCTTGTCTCTCACATTGATATGTTTTCTCTCTCTCTTGCTCCCTCTCTTCCTCTTTCTTCCTCTATCTAAAAAAATCAGTAAAAACATATTTTAAAGCAAACAAAGAACAACAACAACAAAACTGTGTTCTCACACTTAAGATGGGTATGAATCACCTTGGGGTTTTGTTCCATTGCAGATTCTGATTCAGTGGGTCTGACACCTGGCTGAGCTGGGATCTGCCATCCCAACTTTCTTACAAGGTCCCAGGTAGTGCTGATGTTGCTAGTCCAGAGATCATGCCTTGAGTAAAGAGACCCTAAATTAAGAATGCAGCCATTCGTTGTGCCATTCCCTCTCCTCCATCACCCACTTTCCCAGATCTGGGCCCAAAGGGCTCTGGAGTCATGTTCCATTAGGAAAATATCTGAAAAACACAATTCCTGTCATGGCATTGGGAATTCGTTGTGTTTTGTCTTCCTGATACATTTGCATTTGATGCATAGGGTGGTGTAGTCATGAAGTCTAAGGAACTGGGTTCGAATACTGATACTGTCACTCACTAACTGTATGATCATAGTTGAGTTATTTAATCTATCTAAGCCTTAATTTCCACATCTGTAAAACGGAAATGATAACACTGACAACACAGAGCTTCAGTGGAGGTAAGATGAGAAAATATATATAAAATACTGAGCAACGTATCTGGCCCAGAGGAAGTATTCACTAAATGGTAGCTGTTACAGAATATTTGAGCAGTAGATAGCCTAGATGATAGAGATGTGCACCTTCTTTGACCAGACAGATTGGGATATAGCTGCTTCTCTGTGACTTCCTTGTTATGTAATAGAAAAGTGAGTTAACCTCTGTAAAGTTTAGTTTTCTGTATAAATGGACATAATAATCATAAACTCCTTATAAGGTTAGTGTGAGGGTTGAGAAAATTATATATAATGTATTGCCTGGCATACAAAACATTACATAGATGCAAAGAAAATTATATGATGTCTCTAAAAAAGAACTGAGGGAAAAGAGGAATTATTTATTCAAAAGAAGAAACCGTTTAGGAATGAGTGTTTGGTCTGACATTTCCTGTGCCTGGAGGGATCCAACCACGTCCACAGCAGCCCCCAGTGCTCTGTGACAGATCAGTGCCCTCCACAACAAGACAGACATGGGTCGAAGGGGGAGCTAAAATCCAGTGCAGTGAGTTTTTCATTAGGGAAACTTCTTCAGTTTAAAGGAGTGTCCTTTAAATGGAGAACACATCCTTTGGGGTTGGGGGAGAGCATGAAAATGTCATCATTGTATGATAATGCCAGTGCATGGCAGATTTTAATAATGGTGTCACTTGACAAAATTAGATGTCGATGTCTTCCTAGCCACACAGCTACTAATGCGCTCCTTCAGTGTAACTGCCCATGAAATCTCAGAGTCTGCAAAGCCAGGGTTCATGTTCTCTGGTTATCTGATCACCTGCTCTTTGTAGTCACAGTGTAGCCACTGCAGACAGAGGGCCACATGTTTCCTGTGTTGGGGGGTCTCTAAGATGTAGCAGGGGTACACACAGAGGCCATCATTTCCAATGGAAATAATGTGGGGGGGGGTTTCTATTGTAGCTCATGATTAAATCATATTCTGGATGTCAGATCAGTGACCTCCTGGCTGCTGAAGGCTGATGCAGAGTTCAGACCTCTGGAAGGCATCTAGGTCTGTGAGAACAGGGATGACGCATCCCTGTGATTGACATCTAACTTTGGTCTGAGCCTAGAGTTTGGGCTCGTATTACCATGTAGCTATTGCTGTTTCACCTCCCACACTTGGTTTTCCAGGTATCCATGTGGCTAAGCTAAGAGTCTCAATAAACTGAAAACAGTTAAAAATTTCATGGTAAGACTCTTGAGGGGACACCCCTACACTGCTATAAGACTGCAAAGAGAGCCTCACAGATGTAAGAAAACAAACCCAAATGTTGCTGGAAAACTAGAGGATGAGATACTAGAAAAAGAAATACAGGGACTTCTGATTCTACCATTTGAACCCCACAGAACTAATAAAACAAGTGTTATGTAAGACAAAAAGGACTGATTCTCCATCCTTCCCCTTCAACCTCATTTCCCCACCAAACACACACACACACACACACACACACACACACACACACACGCACGCACGCACCACACTTCACCTAAGCTAGTATCAAAATTTTAAAGGACATTACTAAAGAGCTTTGAACATTTTTCAAGCACATTTAAAGTCAGTATTGAGTAATTCTTGCCCTTTATACTAAAGGTAGGCAACAGCTAATTACATGGCCTTGGACTAGCTTGTCAAGATTGTTGTTGATCCAGCAGGCAGTCAGGGAAGAAAAATCTTTGTTTGTTTTTGTTAGTGAAAGCGTAATACAGTTAGGAAGCTAAGTCTACAACTGAGAAAAGACATATGACATCTTCCATGATTTCTCTTTTGAGGAATTTGTGCCTCATCTCTCCATTATCAGCATAGGTAACTGAAAATTGATATGAAATAAAACCATATTGCATCTTAATTTTCCACTAACTGGTATAATTGTGTAGTCAATTATAATTATGTATAATAGATACATTGTTGATTTATAAGTTCAATTTCTTGTTGGGGGAAAAAAGCCATGTCTAAATTCCTCTGTAGACACAAACACTCTTTTCAAAATGTGCACTGATTTCGAAAAATAACTCTCTTAAAGAAGTTGTAAATTTAGATGCAGTTTCTCAAAGCTTGAGGATCCTTTCTAAGGAGGTCCCATGGATGGAAAAACAGTAACTCAAAATTATATGGGATCTGATCCATGGACAGTGGCAGTGAACTGTGGACCGGGCTTGCTTCAAGGGTCGGTGACCACTGCAGGCACATAAGGCTCCCAACCCAGCAGGATCAGTGCCCTGAGGTCACTGCATTGCCATTCTTAGTAACTTACCTTTGAATGTGTGCTTTGCAAGTAAAGTCTGATGGCACAGCAAGAGCATGTGGGTGAACGGGCCTTAGAGCATCTAGCGGTCCAGCTGCTACTTCCTCACTCTGCAGGACAGGTTAAGTTCTTGACTATTTCTTCCTGCCTCTGGAGTCCCCAGGCCCCTGGAAGCCTAAGTGTGGCTGTCACCTTCTCCCTTCTGCCCTTCCCAGGGGCCTGGCTCAGTGTGCAACTGAGAAGGGGCTTTATACCCACCCCAGGTCCAGGTATCCCAGAAGAAAGGTTGCAATCCCTTGGCTATGCCATGGATTTAGGCAGCAGCCTTGGGGAAGGGAGATTGACTGCCCAGCCTCAGACCAGGAACCTGCATTTTCATTTTGCACTGAGTCCCACAAATTATGTAGCTGGCCCTGGTGTAGGATTGAGCATAAGAAAAAAAAACAAAAAACTCTGTAGATGGGCATAAAAGCACAGGATATATATAACCTTGGCATCCATGGGGCCATGCCAGAATCCCATCAATCACTTGAGAGCAGGGACTTTATCCCTGGATTGAGTGCAGGGATGAGCATTTCCCCTAGCAATGAACTTGTCAGAGGAAGTGTCCATTTCTTGGGAGAAGTGTGTTGAAGTGAGCAAGCCTTATTAGATTAAAAAAAAGTGTTTTTAAATTAGACAAAATTAAGGACTTTAAAATATGTGTTTAAATGATATCAGCCTACATTGATACATAGCTTCATCACTTTAAGAATACCAACTCACTTCAACATACATAATTACCAATATACATATATACATATGTCTGCATGCATATGTATACATCTGTATGTGTACGCACATGCCAAGGCCCAGAGCTGGCCTGGAGGAGATACAAAGTTGAATTAGAAAGTCTTTGCCTTGAGCCCTAACTGGTTTTGCTCAGTGGATAGAGCGTCGGCCTGCGGACTGAAGGGTCCCAGGTTCGATTCCGGTCAGGGGCATGTACCTTGGTTGTGGACACATCCCCAGTGGGGGATATGTGGGAGGCAGCTGATGTTTCTCTCTCATCGATGTTTCTGACTCTCTGTCCCTCTCCCTTCCTCTCTGTAAAAAATCAATAAAAGATATATTTTTTTTAAAAAGAAAGTCTTTACCTTGAAAGAACTTAAACTCTTGTAGACAAAGCAGTACTCAGGAAAAATCCATACCCCAAAGCACCCTATATGCTGCCAATAGTGTATCATGGAATATTGCCCGAGTATGTTTGATGACTTTATCCTTTTTATTCTATTTTTTCTGAGAAGAAGCATTTACAGAAATTGAGACCTATATGGACTCAGATATCATAGGACTTCAGCTCTGCTTTTATTAGATGGATGTGAAAACAATGATTAAAAAATTGTTGGAGGAAGACAGGGAGATTTAGTAAATTTTAAGAGAACAAAATGTATTTAAAGTCTCCTATACCACATATAGACTAAGTCTACCTGTAGAATTGAAGTAGATAGTGAATAACTTTGGTAAATATTACAAAAACATCTTCAGATAATCAAGTTCACACAAGGGATTTGTAGGGTTTCTTGTTATGCTTTATCTAGATATCCCAAATCTCTCTTTGACTTTTCATGCATCTATGAAGCCTTTTAATGAAGATCAGCAGAACCACTTAGTCACCTACTCGAAGAAAGGGTCCATTATGCACATTAATGTCTTTAGACAGTCTCTGTCCTCCAGGCCTCAATGGGTGAAGTTACAAGTACTTGACAACAGAACTTATGAAAACATGCAAACCCTCATGTGTATTAATGAATGTTTGGTTTTCAAGGGTGTTTATTACTTTAAAGTCTCCATTTCCACTGCATTCCTGTATAGTGTGTGTGGCTAGTATAATAAAGAACTCCTGACTGGCCATAAAAAGAGGCAAACGGTGGCAATGGCTTTGAAAAGACTTTTATAGACACTTTCACTAAATGCCAAGTCCCTTCTTGGCATTCAGTAACCTTGAAGAAATTGAAAGAAAAGGAAGTTTAATTTAGACGGGATTTCTGCCCTGCTTCACTGGGGTCACATGCCCAACATAAAATAATAATGCATTCAACTGTCCATCTTATAATGGACAACCTTTGCATCGCCTGGCTCACTGGTGAAAACCACAAACAGAGATATGAACACCAGAGAAAGCTGAGGCCTCCCTGGAACTTTCATGTGATTATGTTGGTGCTAATGCAGAGAGCACAGGAACCCAAAGGCTCCCTCTGCAGAAACTGATTCATTCAAAATACGCTGGTTATCAACAAGAGAATATGGGAGGCTTGGCCACCACAGAGGAGAAGGTAGAACTGGTTTGTTCTTGGTGAGAAATTTATATTGGCAATTCCGCTTCCGCTCAATGCCATGGCCATTGTAGCCTCTTTGCCAACGTAATGGGATAAGGCTCCAGAAAGAGGTACAGCCTTTCAGCATTAAAAGTGTTTTGTTATTTCTTAAAATGGCTTATTTGGAAGTCACTTCCAAAATGGGGCATAGGATTTAGGTGCACATCTATTTTAATTTTAGGGTAGCTGAGGGATGCGGAGCTTAGTTTGCCTTGATGAAAACCTGTTATACCCAATCAATAAATAAGTACGTAACTTGCCATGAGGAACAAGGGACAGTCACTCAGGAACTCTGACCTTGAGTTGGGTGGGAAGGGGGAACTTGTGAGGTTTTCTCCTCAGGAAGGCACTGAGGGGAGGAGTCCTGGGATACCACCCATCTTGTTCCTGCGGTATGCTCAGTCCCTCCAAAGCAGAGTGAGCCACAGGCAGCCTGTAGGGTTCAATCGTGAGATCAACACTGGGGGGACGGTGTTGAATAAACCAATACTCTGACAAACAGGTATTTTAACAATTAAAAATGAGTTTTATCCTAGTTTACCAGTCAGATGGTACTGAGTATGCATTTGAGCTAGTATGTGAGTGAATGTGGATTTGAACATACAGGGATGGGAGTATGTATTGAGTTGATGTAGGGCAGGTGACTATTATGGGCAAATTAAATAATGTTAAATATGATATTAAATACAAAAAATCTTATTAATTAATAATAGTCAAAAGAAATAGCACATATGTGACAAGTATGCATGGTACCAAATTTTACATATTTTCTCATTCAGTCCTCACTAACAGCAATCCTATGAGGGAGATATGTTTACTTTCCCAGACTTTTACAAGAGGAGGCTGATACATAAAGAAGTGGGAGAAACAAGCCCACATTCACAGAACTAGCGAAGTAGCAGAACTAAAGTTAGGCCCAGGCAGAGCTTAAAATTTAAGAGTCCTTGCTTTCTGCCTTGGTGGGTGTTACTCCAGGTTAGAGCACCGGCCCATGCACCAAAAGATCTTGTGTTCAATTCTCTGTTAAGGGCATTTACTTGGGTTGCGGGTTCGATCCCTGGCCCCTGTTGGTGCACATGTAGGAGGCAACCTATCAATGTGTCTCTCTCACATTGATGTTCCTCTCTCTCCCCCTCTCTCTCAAAAGAGTCTGTGCTTTTAAATTGTATAACAAACTGCTTTTAATATATAAATTGGAATTGAGGAAAAATTTCCTAACAAACTAGTGATTTAAAGACATTTTCAAGATTTATACTAAATTGTAGTAAAAAGTCACATGGATGCCAATACCTCTCTTAAAGGAATTATATCACTCCCGAATTAAAAGCCAACCCTCCATTTCTATTGCAAGAATAAAGTGAGTGAAGCACCTCCTGTGCCCCTGGGTGTAAGTGGTGAACTGGAGAACACAGTCCTGCCCCATTGGCACAGTTGCTGCCAGAAAAACACAGACTGTTAAGTTCTGAGCAGGCCACCGAGAGCTTCCCGGACATTCTTGGTCTCTAGAGAGGTAACACGTTTCCTAGGAACTGGATCAGGAGGAACTTGCTCAACCATTTAAGTTCATGTTTTTATATCTGTGCCCATGGGAATAGCTCACCTCAGTTCTCTGCCAGCATAGGCTAAGCACTGCTTCAAATCTCTCTGAAACCCTTCGCCAGCGTCATTTATTCATTCTGACTGCTGGATTTCCCCACTGGCTCTAAGAAGACCCCTGAATTGGGAGCTGCCTTACAAGCCAGACAGATTGGTTTATGGTCCTATGAAGTTAAGCGTGATATACATGTGTTTGGGGAAAATGGAGATGTGCATTAAGAAGAAACATTACCTTTTGATCCGGGCAGGAAAGCATACATAATCTCTTCTAGAGCCTGTGAAAGACTTCATTTTACACATAAAATTGTGTGGAATTGCCCTGTACATTTTTTTTTTTAAATAACCAGCCTCAAAACAAGCTGCTGTATGCTAGCGAGGGCCTCCAGCCACAGAGAATAAAATGTAAGCAGATATAATCTGTGTAAAGTTACGGGAACAAACACATACTCTTGTTAACACAGTACCTGTATGGGACAAATCCTAATGTACTAATCTTTGTAAAGCTTTATGTAATTTAAAAAAATGTAAAATTAAAAAAAAATTATTATATATAAAAAAAAGAGTATGTCGTTAGAAACAGAGTCAAAAATGGGTGTGGTTTTTCCACAAACTTAGTCGAGTTTATTCCTAGGTATCTTAATTTTTTTGGTGTGATGGTAAGTGGGATTGCTTTTTTAGTCTCTCTTTCTATAAGTTCATTTTTGGTGTATACAAATGCCATAGATTTCTTGGTGTTAATTTTGTATCCTGCTCCATTGCCAAATTCATTTATTAATTCTAATAATTTTTTGATGGAGTCTTTAGGGTTTTCTATATATAGTATCATGTCATCTGCAAACAAGACACTGAAAAAGGAGATAGAAGAAGACATAAAGAGATGGAAGAACATACCGTGTTCATGGATTGGTAGAATGAACATCATTAAAATGTTCATACTACCCAAAGCAATCTATAGATTCAGTACACTCCCCATTAAAATACCAACAGCATATTTCATAGACCTAGAACGAACTTTCTAAAAATTCATTTGGAATAAAAAATGATCCCGAATAGCTGTAGCAATCCTGAGAAAGAGGAACAAAGTAGGTGAGATCTCAATACCAGATATCAAGCTGTATCACCAAGCCACTGTTCTCAAAACAGCCTGGTACTGGCACAAGAACAGACATATAGATCAATGGAATTGAATAGAGAACCCAGAAATTGACCCAAACCACTATGCTCAATTAATATTCGACAGAGAAGGCATGAACATACAATGGAGTTAAGACGGCCTCTTCAATAAATGATGTTGAGGAAATTGGACAGAAACTAGACCATTTTTTAAATTACACCATACACAAAAATAAACTCAAAATGGATAAAGGACTTAAACATAAGAAGGGAAACCACAAAAATACTAGAGGAATCCATAGGCAGCAAAATCTCAGACATATGCCAAAGCAATTTCTTCACTGATACTGCTCCTAGGGCATGGAAACTAAAGAGAAAATAAACAAATGGGACCACATCAAAATAAAAAGCTTTTGCACAGCAAAAGAAACCATCAACAAAACAGAAAGCCCACTGCATGGGAAAACATATTTGCCAATGTTATCATTGATAAGGGTTTAATCTCCACATTTATAGGGAACTCATACAACTTAACAAAAGGAAGATAAACAACCCAATCAAAATATGGGAAGCAGACCTAAATAGATACTTTTCAAAAGAAGACAGAAGAAAGGCCAAGAGACATATGAAAACATGCTCAAAGTCACTAATCATCCGAGAGATGCAAATCAAAATGACAATGCAGTATCATCTCACACCTGTCAGAATGACTATCATCAACAAATCAACAAATGACAAGTGCTGGTGAGGGTGTGGAGAAAAAGGAACCCTTGTGCACTGCTGGTGGGAATGTAGACTGATGCAGCCACTGTGGAGAACAGTATGGAATTTCCTCAAAAAACTAAAAGTGGAACTCCCATTCAACCCAATGATTCCACTTTTGGGAATATATCCCAAGAAACTAGAAACACCAATTAGAAAGGATATATGCACCCCTATGTTCATAGCAGCACAGTTTACAGTAGCTAAAATTTGGAAACAGCCTAAGTGCCCATCCCCAGATGAGTGAATTAAAAAACTGTGGTACATCTATACAATGGAATACTATGCTGTGATAAAAAAGGAGTTTTTACCATTTGCAGCAGCATGGATGGAACTGGAGAGCATTATGCTAAGTGAAATAAGCCAGTCAGAGAAAGATAAATATCACATGATCTCACTCATTTATGAAATATAATGAACAACATAAACTGATAAACTAAAACAGATTCAGAGACAGAGAAGCATTGATCAGACCATCAAACCTCAGAGGAAAGGTAGGGGAGGGCAAGAGTAAGAAGGAGAGATCAACCAAAGGACTTGTATGCATTCATATAAGCCTAACCAGGGGAGATAGACCACAGGGGGATGAGGGCATGAGAGTGGGGGGTGGAGGGTAATGTAGGGATAAGGACACATCTAATCTAATAAAAGCATAATATTGAAATTGACTATTCCTTTGGCATGCCTAAGCCACGCCCACCAGCCAGTCAGAGTGGCTGTATGCAAATTAACCCAGCCAGATGGAAGCCGGCACTCACAGAGCTGAGTAAACAGGCAGCTTCCATTGCAGCAGGAGTAAAACTGTTTGCTGGCTGCTGGGTTTCTCCCGGCTCCAGGCAACAACATATTTGCAACATTGTCTCAATTATAGAAGCCACAGAGCTGAGGCCAACAGAAGGCTCCATTACCTGCCTAGGCCTTGGCTTAAAGGAACAGTGTATCAATTATAGAAGATAAATAAACCCCAGAAACCTGCTTCCAGTCAGCCTTGCTGGGACATTGGATCAATGGGAGCTGTGGGCAGCCTGAAAGCCAGAAAACAGCCCTCAGCCCATCACCCAGGCTGGCCACACCCCAATGGGGTGAGGGTCCACACTGGGGGGCTTGGCCAGCCTGCAAACAGCCATCAGCCCCTCACCCAGGCTGACCAGGCACGCCAGCAGGGACATCCCCAGTGGGGTCCCAGACTGCAAGAAGACACAGGTCGGGCTGAAGGACCTCCTTAGTACACAAATTTTTGTGCACCGGGCCCCTAGTATATAATAACTTAATAAAGAAACTGTAAAAAAATGGATGTGGTATTCATGAACTAAATATGAAATGAAGGACCTGACATGGCATAGACATTTTAAAAATTATATATATATATATATATATATATATATATATATATATATATATTTTAATTGTGTAAAGGGTTTTTCTCTCCTGTGCAATATAAAACTCTCTTGTCACAGTCTTGAATAAAAACCTATAGCTGGTGAGTATGGGGAAGCAACCAAAATTTTAAAACATCTTATAAAACTAAACCAAAGTGGGGTTTTAGCTATTTGAGTATTTATCTAATCTGAATATTTGACCAAAAGCATCACTTTGGACCTGGTTAGTTCTATAAAAGTACATAAAGCTTTGCTGAGAATTTGAAGACAAAATAAGACTTTGGGTATATAAGAAGAGAAACTGAGGTTTACAATGCTTAATAAAGTGTATGCCTTCAGTTTAAAGTGCCCTGCTATTCAAGCACAGTAAGTAAATCACATATAAAAAATTCAAAGAAAATCTTCTGCACATTATGGGGAAATTGTTGGCATCTTATGATGGGTCATCTAACCCTTGTTATTAAATGACAGCAATCATTAAAATGCCAAACGTATTTTGACAGAATTCACTTTATAAAATGTCAGCAAGTCTGTGTTTTTATTAGTTTGCTCCAAATCAATTTAGAAATTTCAATAGAATGCTTGTAAGTATTCCCCAAGCAATGTCCATTCCTGACTTTCTGCACACACACAAATATTACAAATTAATCAGATTTTCAGATTTCTGCATAATGGCTTTGCACATTTATTGCTTAATCCTGTTATAAAATGCCATTATGATTGACACATCGCAGTGGAGATAGAAGTCAATTGAATAATATGTAGCAGTCAATTTTATTTGTAGCTTAATGTGCTGAAGTATTTTTCCCCACATTTCCATTATTTATAAGTCTGCCCCTTTGGAGAATATATAGAAGAATTTGTTTTAAATGAGCCAATAATACCGTCTTTAAAATTTATAAGTGTGACAGAGTCATCTCTTTTTTTTCTTGGTCATCCATGACATGCCAGTAAACAGAGTTGTCTTCCACTTGCTATTCATAGGACAAATTTCCGGACGGAGAGTCTTGTTAAGGGTGGCATGGAATTGGATTTCAACCACCAACAAAATAAAAGCTGCCAACTAAAATCTTCAAAGTTTGCTGTTAGCTCTATTTGTTTATTTGCTCATGTGTTTATTGTACTGCCACTATCTTACCTGCTTTATGGTTTGTCCTGAAAAAAAGCACGTAAGCCCACACAGAGAAGCTATAATGTTTAAGAAGGCTCAAAAGTGCTGCTGTTTTGCTGGCATTTCCTTTTTCATGCTTTGGTGTCCAACAGGATTTCAGCAAAGGAAGTAAGTTGCGTTCTATGCTTAGAGGTCGTGTGAGGTTCTTATTGCTTCAGTTAGCACCCAGGGAGTTTGCTTAAAGAGACCCATATTCCTTTTTAGGACATCATGTAAGGTGACATTGAAAAAGGCTTTGTTTCTAGGAAAATACATTTGTAAGATTCACTGTCTGAAGGTGTATAGAGAAGGATGGAAGTGTAGGAAGGCATATTAACGGACAGGGTAATTGTGCTTGGTCATGTCTGAGACCACACTTTCTCTGGCTTTGGAGAATCCGATTAGCTGTCACCCACCTATGCATAAGGCATGAAGGCATGGAACAGACTGACGTACCTTGGTGTGGGGCTTGGAGGGATGAGAAGAGATAAAAGAAAGAACTTATATGCTTATTTGCATAGTCCATGGACATAGGCAATAGGGATGAAGAACTGAGGTGGGTCAGTAGGGGCTGAGAGGAGGGCGGGGGGTAAAGGAGGGTAAAGTGGGAGACATTTGTAATACTATCAACAATAAAAAATATATTTAAATATTTAAAAAGGATGCAGTTTCCCACACAATTGTTGCCTCGGGGTACCCTGTGCAAACTAATGTGTCACACAAGCCCATTAGCACCACTGATGATAGTGTCACTCTCCCTACAGTCATAGCCTGCTGCCTCCTGGAATGACTTGAGCCATCCTGAATGGTCCTTAGCAAAATGTATGCAGTTGATGGGTGATTGAGTGCTGGAGCTTTGATAAACCACTCTGGCAAGACATCTGTGCCTTCATGTTATGGGATGTCTCAGGAAGATGGGGTCTTGTGCAGTTCCCAGACTGGCTTGTGTATTAAAGGAGCACTTCTCTTTTGGATTCCAGGGGCCAGAGGAAACCCAGCACTATCAGACCCAGGCACTCCTGACCACCCCCAGGCCAGTCAGACCCACCCCTCATTCCCGGCTGGGCCACAGGTCAGTATCTCTCAACTGCTTTCCATTCGGCTTTATATAGAGTGATTTAACTACATAAAGAACCAAACAAATAACAATGAATTCAATCCAGTTAACTCCAACAGAGAAAAGATGGTGACAAATATTTGTATGGGAAGCTGTATGGCTATATTATTTATTAAACACCATCAAGAAAAAGTGAGTTGGCAGAACTTTTCTCCCTTTTTTTTGCAGGAAATGCTTATTTTAATAATTTAGAATTCTGTTTTCTCCTCCCTCCTCCTCCTCCTCCTCCTCCTCCTCCTCCTTCTTCTTCTTCTTCTTCTTCTTCTTCTTCTTCTTCTTCTTCTTCTTCTTCTAGACCCACTACAACTGTGCTGTTAGTTACTGTGCAGTTTTCTAGAAAGTAAAACTTTAATGACTGGAGTGTGAAGAAAATTAAGTTATTTCAACCTTACTACAGCCATTTTTGCAATATAAGACGTAACTTAATATAAAAAGGTTAATGCAATTTTAATGCAAGTTCAGCTTATTGGGTTTGACACTACTGTACATCACATACAGCCCCTGCATTAATAAAGAAATACATTCATTATTTTTTAAAGTCTAATATTTGTGGGTTTTTTGCAGCCTGTGGTTATATGGAGATGTAGAACACAATTATAAAAGGCTGGGCTTTTTTCCCTTTTTACCTGTTATTTAGTGTGAAGCTTTCAGAGTTCACCCCAATTTATAGAAAAAGAAGCTGATCTTTGAGCCTTTCTCTCTCTCATTTTTTTCTGTTATTTTCTGTTCCTAGAAATTTATCACTTTCAGTACTTTGAGGGCTCACCAGTTCAAGGCTTGAAAACCCAAGTTTAGAACTTGGGTTGTCTTGACTTTCTTATTCCAGTGTCACCACGTTCCCTTACAGCCTCAAACCCCACTGTCCATGTTGGAACACAAGGGTGAGAGGAAAGAAAGTTGGGGAGATGTCTGCTCTCTTATGAAAGCCGGAGAAAGTAAGGTGGGAATCATAGAAACCAGCTTTTTCTGGGTGTGTACATACCAAGGGCAACAAACTCTAAGGCTTCCAGGTTTTATATAAGAAGCATGGCAGACCCAGACAGAGAGAAGTGGTGGACACCATGATAAAGAGTGAATGCCCTGCTTTAAGCCAGCAAATTCAATTTAAAAAACAGTACAGGCCAAAACCCCCAAATCTATATCTTGTATACAGTCTGAGGACCACCAGTCTGCCTCCCCTCTTATCTTGAATTACGAGGATCAGTGATATAACATCAGAAATTTGAGAACCAGCTTATAACTTAGTATTTATTTCTAAAAACCATGTTTGTTTTTGTACTTTACCTTTTCTCTTTTTTTAAAGGCACAGTTAATCTCTGTGAATGTAATAAGTCTAGCAAATATATTAGGAACAGAGTCTAGAGCTGCGGTTCTAAAACTAGAAGCATGGAGTCCCAGGGTTTCTTCAGAGGGCTCATCGGATGCAGCCTTGAGGGAAGACTATAGGAAATGTCAAAGAGTGGGCTCAACCCTCCGCCCCCCCCATTCTGCAAAAAAGTAGCCCCTCTTTTCTAAATCTCCTCCATGATTTAAGAAGGAGTGATGAGAAGGGGGCGCAGTTGGGCTCTGGAGCAGCCTTTTGGCCTTGAGCTCCCCACCCCCACTAGATGTGGGATTTGAGGCAAGTTACTAACCTCTCTGTACCTCAGTGGTAGGACAACAGAGTTCATACACATATATCAGCCTAGAATTGTGCCGGGATATTAGATATGGGGCTTTGTGCCATGCCCATAGTGAACCACCCTGTACTTTATAGGGTAATGCTGCGTTAAAAACAAAGAAGATGAAACCCTTCAATATGAGTTCTGCATTGGTTTTTCTAGAGGGGAAAAAAAGGACATGGGATTATGTCTCCCCAAGTTCCCAAAGGGGTGCAATGAAAGTCCTGGACCACAGACTCTAAGATCAGTGGCTCATCTGGCCCAGCCAGGCCAGGAATCCTTCCTGAGTCATTCTGTGAGGGAGCCCTCACCCAGCTCAAGTGTGTTTGGTGCCCAAAGTACATCCCTATGAGGCTGCCTCTCCATGTCACACATGGCTATTGGCTACATAGTGGACAGAAACATGTTGTTTTCAGAAGGCAATGAATGCTAGAGTGATAACGAAGGAAATATTTAAAACATGTTAACATTTATCCACATGAAACATTTTTGTTTTTCTATATTTCTTTTTAGATCTTGTCAAAATTTTCATTTTAACAATGATTTTATTATCATTTGCTTAATTATTTTCCATTTTATTTCATGTATTCTTATAAACTTTCTCTATTTTTAAAAAGGTGTCATAATGATTCATTTTAAAGACTATGTGATAACCTTATTAAGCTTAGTACTGTACCAAACTATTTTCAGCATTTATGTATTTTAAAATGTTATGCATAATTTCATGCATTTCTTTTTTCTGTTTGAATTATATCTTAAGCCTATATCCTAAGAGTCTATTCTAAGTCAAAAGGGGATGCATATTTTTGTAGCTCCTGATATGGATCTCCAAACTGCTTTCCAAAAGGCTTATGACAGGGAACATGTCCTAAGTCTACTTAATGGTGTTACTACAGACTCACCAGCACAGAGTAAAACTTTTACATTACTTTCGCTAATTTAATAGATGAGAATAGTATTTTGTTGCTATTTTTGAACAACAACAGCAAAAATCCACTGACCCCAATGAATTCTTTCTGGAACAACACAGAATAAATTAACAGACTTTCAAATATATACGGGTAGGATCAAATGAAACTTCATTGGAAGAATAATATATAAGTGTGAGGTGTTACTTTTAAAGGTGTTTGAACTCCTTAGAGGATGATAGAACCAAATGGAATTTTCCAAAAATATCAATAAAATGTGATTTTCTATTTTTTTCCCTTATTAGTCAATCTTTTTTTTTTTTTTTCTGGACCAGAGCATGTTTTTTCACTATTTGTTCAGGAACCTTTTGACCCCACACAAGTAGAAGAAAAAATTGGTCTGAAAGCCCATGCCTTGGTTCCACTGGAAAGTAAGCTAGGATTATGTTTCCTTGCAGCCACTTCTGACGGCACAGCAGTTAGCCTCTGCTGTCGCTGGTGTGATGCCAGGAGGCACACCTGCCCTGAACCAGCCTATCCTCATCCCCTTCAACATGGCCGGACAGCTAGGAGGGCAACAAGGACTCGTCCTCACACTGCCTACTGCAAATCTCACCAACATCCAAGGGCTGGTAGCAGCAGCTGCAGCTGGAGGCATTATGACCCTGCCATTGCAAAATCTACAAGGTAACCCACTGTGTCTGCGTGCCACGTAGGGCTCCATCCAACGGCCAACATTCTTTGCAGTGGTCAAGTACTCTGAATATTGAATGTGGTTCTGAGCTGCTTCTACCATACAGGATATAGGAGACTTTTGTAGGGAGCAAAGTATCAAGTTGTCTTGTGAGTCTTTAGCTTGCTCAAGTCCTGGGCTTTAACAGGTCTCATTTCCTACAATTAATTTCAGGTCCTTTGGAAGCATTTATGAGCTAAGGTCGCATGACATAAAAAATTTACATGGAATATTATTTTGTTATTTGAAGACTTGAATTATGATCTCATATGTTCTTCAATGTGGTCATCTTCAAAGAAAGGTTAGACATGACTGCTTTGCGTAGGAGGCGGTTGGAACATCTCAAGAAGATGTCGTTTGGGATAATTAGTTTAATTATTATTTTGCTTACTAAGTATATTTTAGTTATAATTATTAAACAAAATTATATTATTTGAGATCATAGTTTATAATAAGTGGACTTGAATATTGAGTCTTTCTGTTGCATGAGCTTATAGCAGAAATTGGATTCTAACTTTATTCAGAAAGGGTATTTTTCTTGTTAGTATGAAGATTTTGACTTTTCTTTAAAATATTTGGTAACACTAACTGATAAACTGACTTACAAATGAGTGCTAAAGAGGAAAAACTTGATTAGGATGTTTAACGAAGAGAAAACATTTATTTTGGACTAGTCAAAGATATTTGTTTTCTCTATTGGTATATATGTTAATGACTAAATTTTTTTCTGCAGAGTGAGAGTTTGGTTTGCTAAGTTTTCAAAACAGCAATATAAAGTACTTTTTAGTTGGTCAAATGTTAGGGCTCCTTATAACCTATTAAATTGGTCAGAGCATCAGTCCATAGATTAAGAAATAGACCGAGTAAAAGCGGGTTAACTCTTGACCCAAATTTCTTTACACACTATTATGTTCTCATATCCCGTCCACTGTTGCCACTTTTTGACTTTTACTTTAATGTTTAAAACAAAGTCTTTCTTATACCATTCAGTTGTGCCAAGAAAGCTGCCGTTCATAAATCATGCATGCCCAGGACACATTAATGCACAAACTTTTCTTGTTTCAAATTTGAGAGGGCCTGGGAAGCTAGGATCTCAAGATTAAGCAAATAAGGCAGGAATAAACAAGGTGAAAGCAAAAGCAGCAAAGTGTAGGGAGAAGCTTTTTAATGTAGGTGGATGATGAAATCTTAATGAAGAAATAGCCATTATCTAAATGCAACCTTCCATTTGGAACATTGGTGCTTATGGGAATATTGGATATTATAAATAAACATAAGCTTGTGGAGCTTGTAGGAGATGGATTAATCCTGCTTGGTTAAAATGGACACCAAAATCAGAGTAAAAAAAACAGGCTTGTTATATCTGTACTACAGTTGTTATTCTTAAGGCTTTATTACTTTGTTATTTCAAGGGTTCAGAATTAGCAAGTGGTCCAGTATGAACTCCCATCAAGATGTTCCTTTTCTCTTTCCATATCAAATTTAGTATTAGCTTATAGTTTGGAATTTGGTTCTTTTTGGCATCCTTGGTTTCAGAAAATGACCCCAAGGTCCTAATTAAATGCTATAAGTTCAGTAAGAGCACTAGCTCTTCTCACATAATTTCTCTATGGCCTCATCTTTGCAAGTGTATTGGAGTTGATGGTCAAGCTGGTCTGGGAGCTTTTTCAAAATTTATTTGGCAGCTTCAACTATCTCTGGATTCTGAGCATCACAGGGTGCTGGTGAGCCACGTGACTGTGAAAAGTGCCCTCATGAGTTTTCTTGTTGTTCCTAACCACCCTAGGCCTCTAAATGGGGACAATGATTGAAAGGAATAATTTATTTGGGAATATTTTTCCTTCTGTTAGTACATTCATGTACCCCAAACTAAGGGGTGTTCTCTGGCATAATTGAAGCATTACTGAAACCATTGCTCTAAGATTTTATCCAGCAAAAGCTTTGCATTGCTGAAAAAGAAAACCCGTCTGCATGGCCTGTGACTGTTTTCCCTTCTCCTTCGATCCTCCCATTCAAGAACGAGATGCACTCCTGTCTCCTCAATGATGGGATCTTCCTGTAAGGAAACAGATGAGAGTAGGGAGCTAAAAATCTTGCAGAATTTTAGGGATAGCCCTGTATCCCTGCCTCAGTGATCGTGGAATGAGATTTGGGGATTAGACAATCCAGTGAACCAATGGGCTGAAAGCTGTATCATTCTCCCCTCTGAGCAGGCAGATGCTGGTCTCCATGTCCAGAGTGACTAAAACCTAACTCCTCTGCCTGCTCCTCCTCTTGCCTGTCCTGTGCTGTGTTGGTTGACTGTTGACTAACCCATCATTTTGGTCCTCTCATGTCCCATTCCGTCTCCTTAGAGTACATGCATCTTTCCAAATCATGTACCTTTAGGAAATCTCCAGTGCTATCTTTATCTCCATAATTATCTAAAATTCCCCACAATTCAAGTTCCGGTTGGACTGAGTCTTTCCATTCCAGGCTACCTCATCAGTCACTGGCCAGACTAGAGATTGACTGTCCATGTTGAAGTGTCTACCTGTAATGTGAGGAGTGTGGGAGGGGAAGCCTGGATGACATGACATGGAACACAGGCAACATGTTTAAGAAACATGTGAAGGCCTCCCTTATCAATAGAAGGGGCTCTGGACACTGGGATTACCTGCAAAGACCTCCTATGGGCATGAACTGAGGCTGAGACTAACCCTGAACTCAAAGACATGTCAAAGGTGGGGACTAGGTACTGAATATTTTAAGGGAAGCCGGTAGGAGTTCTGACTTGAATTCAAGCCCAGAAATGCATTAAACTCAGATAAGACCTAGGAATAAAGTAGGTGAAGTTCATGGTCTCGCCCATCTTACTTCGGAGAACATTTTCCCTTTCTACATACCTCCCACTATCACTACATTGGGTCCCTCCATCCTTGTATCCTGTGTCTACTGTGTGCTCATGGGGACTGGGTGTTAGATGACTGTCAGCAAACCCACACCTTTGAAATAAGACTCATTATGACAATAAACCTCAGATAAAGAAAATGACTAAGTATGCTCTGTCACATACTTTATAAACTTCTTTAAAAAGCAGTGTCTTCCATTTTACTTATTACTTTGAGACACAGATAGCTGTACTAAAAGTGTAATGTAATTTGCATTTGTGCTAGTATGGAAACTAGATGATTAATGTGACAAAGTCCTCATTGTAGAACTCATGCAAATGTGTTGGATTTTTTGCTTTTATTCGATTAGAGGAGAAAATGTAGGCAAATACAGTCTCAATACAAGTGACTCAAGTAGCAAAGGGGTTAGTGGGACAGCAAAGGTGGGTCTACATTTAGGATAGATGATTCAGGGTGGTGACTTGTTCTCATTTCACAGGCCAGGTGGGATAACCCACTAATCACTAAGGGCAACAAAAATGGAGAATATAAATGTGCTACTTAGGAGATTTGTATCAGACTACGAACATTCCAGTTAACTCCAGCATAACATTTAAATTAATTACCAAAAAGTACATTAGAGAGTGCTGCTTACCCTAGAATATGGAAAAGCAATTAGATTCAAAGCAAGTTGAAACTCAAGGCCAAGGATGGTTTCTCCTACCCTTAGCGCTGGCATGAAACTTGCCCTTGGTTTCTGTGAGTCTCCAAGTTAAAGGCTGTGCCAAGTAAAGTACGTGGGACTAATTTTGAAATAGGAATCTCATGTGCAAGTCACATAGTATTTCCTTTTTGTTTGCTTTGTTGTTGTTTTAATTGAGGTGTTATTTATATACAAAAAAATTCATGAATCTTAAGTGCTCAGCTCAAAGAGTTTTAATAATTGTATACACCCTTGCAATTTCCATCCACCAAAGTCAATACAGAACACATTTCATCTTCTCCAAAAGGTTCCCTTTTGTCTCTTTGCAGTCAATAACTCCCTCTAATAAGGCAGCTCTGATCTGCTTCCTGTTACTATGCATTAGTTTTGTCTGTTCTAGAACTTCATATAAATGGATCCGTGCAGTATATATTCTTTCATGTCTGGCTTTTCTTGCTGGGCATAATGTCTTTGAGATTCACTCATGTTGTTGTGTGGATCTGCAGTTTCTTTCCTTTCCAAGTAGTGTTCTATCATGAGAACATGCCACAGTCTGTTCACTCATAGCCATTCCTATGTCCCGTAGGCAGCCATCCTGAAGGCCCTCTCCCCTGGGGACAGGGAGAGGATCCTTGAGTGGGCGTCTGTGGGGAAGGAAGACCCTTGGCTGCACTGCTGGGAGAGCCTTCCCTGTTCACTATCTTCCGTGGCCACATCTGAAGAAAAAGTTGAAGAATGCACCTTTCTTTGGAGGCTTATGGAAACTTGGGGGCCAACAGTTGCTTGAAGTTTTCAACAGTTAAAGATTTATAGCTTCTTTGGGAATCTAGTTCTCTCAGAATCTAAGAACGCTTCTGATCTTTTGCTTTTTTTTAGTCAGTTCCATGTGCCAAAGGTTTTTCCAAGACATATATCTTCAGTCTAATTTATGTTGCTTTCTCACTTCTACACCTCTCTCTTGCAGTTCAGTCAGCCTTGGTGTGAGGATTTCTGGCTTCCCTGGCGCTCTTTGAATATCCTCCTACCCAGGAACCTTTGCTCAGGCTGTGCCCTCTGCCTGAAGCACTCTTTCCCCAGAAAGCATCAAACCTATCATCTTCCTTGTACCCCATCCTCAGTATTTCTGTTCCCTCAAACATTAAAAATAACAGGTGAGTACAAAACTGCTAATAAAATGAAAGCTAGGAAAATCCGCATGGAAATGAGAAACCTAAGTTATCCCATTAAAGGAAGTGTTCATGGCTCTGTTTCTCGGAAGTGGATGCTAACACTAAAATAAAGATTTCAAATGCACACCATTTGATCTCAATTGTTTAACAGAAGTCCCTCCCCCACACGCAGCAGAAATAGGAAAAGAGAAATAGTATATACAACACAGGGCTACTTGTGGACTCTGGACAGTGAGATGTTATGGGTTATTGTTTTCCTTCTTAAAGATTCTACACTAATCAGTATTATTTCAAAATCAAAATACTCTGTATTCATTCAGGTGAAAGTCATATCCAAGATGTCATTGCTAGCATTGACGGTGTTGTCTATGGGCCTGTTGTCTTGACCTTCTAACCACCTTTGTAAGAAAACATCTCTCAACTCAAAGTGGATTAATTCTCAAATTAAAAACAATACAACCACCAAGCATCTCTATACATTCATTATGGATGAGCAACATTTAATATTAATACCATTGCCTTTAAATGCCTTGACTTTATTGACCACAGGAGAAATTGTTGGGGAGTGGGGGAATGTGGACTGATCCTTCTAGTATTATTCTTGAAGAGGAAAACAAGTAGGCGGTCAGGTGCGATGCTGTTCTTTGTGATTTACTTTTGTGCTAGTCTCATGATGCCCACACTCAGAACGTTGCATTTCCAGGGGCATCGTGACGCGGGCAGAAGTCTAATATCAGTCACAGAAAGGATAAAGGACAAGGCGGTGCCCCACAGAAGTGAGAACGGACTCTGGCTTTTAGTATGCAATGATTTCTCAATCTCTGCTTTGTGGCTTGCGCACAGAGTCCAATATTAAAAATACTTAGTACATAAATTCATATTTGCGCTGTTATTCAGAGGAGCCCCACATGACATGCCATCCAGTAATGCTAAGTCCACCATAAAGAAGTTATGAAAAGCTATTGCCATGTGTCTTACTTTGGCAGTTTTTTAAACCTCCATATCTCTGAAGCTTCAGACTTTTTATTTAAGTACCAGGAGAGCCTGTTCCCCAGTACATTATCCTTGAAGCAGACGTTGCTGAGGCACTGGGGCATAGATTAAACCAGAAGCACATGAATGAGGAGGATGACTACTATACTGTGTAGGAAAAGATACTGTCAATGGAATAAAGCATTGTCAAAGGATAATGGTTTCCAGCTGCCACATAAATGTCAACGCAAAGCCAAAGCATTTATTTTCAAAGCGAAAGGCAGGGGAGTAATGCGATCCCCAGTTTGCACATAATAAAACTGTAACTCCATCAGGGCTCTTGATGACATTCAGCAACGTGGCTATACTCGGAGGTGCTACCAGGATTGGATCCCAAGATGAGTTCCTTTCAAGATGGCAGCCCTGGAGGGGCTCTGATGCCCAATAGAGGAGGCAGGACATGCTTCTCAGTCTCACTCCATTGTCATGGATGAGAGGGAACTGGGATTATTTTTCAGATTTTCTCTGGAACCAATTACAGGGTAATTCTTTATGGGCAGGAAGTGGGGAGGTTCTGAAAATAGGGAAATTAGAGATGGTCCTCATTTCCCCTCTGCCCCATATTTAGAGAATAGAGAAATAATGCTCCCCAAGAAAGGCCTGCCTTCTCTCTCTTTTTTAAAGTGTTCTATACATGTTTATTTTTTAAATTTAATTTTCCCCATCACCTTTTATTCCCTCTATGTCCTCTCCCATGGCCTCCATCCCCCCACTCCTGCAATCACCACAATGTTGTCCATGTCATGAGGTTTCTCTTTTCTTTTTTTTTTTGCTCAATCCCTACACTCCTTTCCACCCCTCTAGAGCAATCTGACTTCTCTCTATCTATAAGTCTGTCTCTATTTTGCTTGGTAGTTCAGTTTGATCATTAAATTCCACATATGAGTGAATCATATGGAGCTTGTCTTTCTCTGATTGGCTTATTTCACTTAGCATATGTTCTCCAGATCCATCTGTGTCACAAAGGATACAATTTTCTTCCTTTTTACAGCCACATATTATTCCAGTTTTGTTTTTGTTTTTAATCTGCTCATCAACTGATGGACACTCGGGCTGTTTCCAGCTCTTGGCTATTATAAATGACGTGGCAATGAACATGAGGGTGCATAGACTTTTTCGAATTAGTGTTTCAGGTTTCTTCAGATCAATTCCCAGAAGAGGAATAATGGGTCCTAAGGCAGTTCCATTTGTAATCTTTTGAGGTAACTCCATATTGCTTCCCACAGTCCTGCCTTCTCTTATGTATGCACTTACTGCAGGGCGGATTCCCAGTGAGAAATCACAGCTACTATTCCTCAGCCCTCTCTAGGGAAAAGCTAAGCCTCCTTTCTCCCCAGGAACTATGCACAAATACTTACTAAGCATCTGCTATTTGCCAGGTGCTGTGGTAGGCACTCTTTCCTAGTCAGGAAGGAGGATTTTGCAGCAATCCAGGAAAGAAAGGATGTTGGTGTCACTAATGAAAGGCAGAGGGATTCAGTTAGGAGGCATAAACAAGATGGGTTTGGTAGGATTTGGTGATGGATTAAACTCAGAATGGTAAAAGGAAAGAGAGGGAGATTGCTAATTCAGTTTGACAGGATTAGTTCAAGTTTCCTATAGAAAATTTCAATGGAAATACATGGATCTAGAATTCAGGATGGGATTTGGTGCTGGAGATCCTGAAGCCATCAACATGTATGACCGTAGCCAGGGAGGGGAGAGACTTCGGGGGAGAACAAAGTAGGGAAGGGGCACAACAGTTTAAACTACTGGCAGAGAAAGGTTCAGGCCCAGCGGAGACGGAGAAATGTATGCCCAACACTTATGTCTATTCTGCACCAGGTTGGGCTGGGGCTCCTGCTGGGCTGGGTTTACTTCTCTTTCGTTGGACATAATCTGTGCATTCAAGATGGAACTTTTGATTGTTGCTGACCCTTAGATAGCCAGAGTGCAATTAGAAGAAGCCAAAAACGTAAGAACTGTCAGTTTTGTTTTTATCTTCTAAAGACATGCCAAGTTTCCATGTATAAAGGAGCTATTTTAAGAGCTGTACATAAAAGCTTCAACAGTGTTTGCTCTTGCTGAGAAGTAACCCAATTGTTTAAATCTATTATTTAAAAATGTAGTTGTAGCCTTAAAATTTCAAAATGAAAATGTTTGAGGTTTTTTGTGTGTTTTTTTGTTTGTTTTGGTTTTCCTTTCTAAAACACTTTGGTTGATGCCGACTGTAGCTACACAGGGCATTGTGATGCTTGGTGCTGAAGAAGAGGATGTCTGTGCTTGAGAAAATTGCAGTTTAGATAATGTAGTTTTAATTTTTCGCAATGGTTTATCTTGGAAAATTATGTCTTACTGTATGCAAAAGTAACCTCTGAAAGCCTTTTGTTTCCTTTTTAACCTTTTCCTTTGGTGCAGTGTCATCCTCATCTCCCAAATTATGTTCATCAACTGTGCTCACCAAGCTTAAATAAACAAAAATAAAATAAACAACAGAGAAAAAGAACTTTGTATGTTTGCCATTTGTCACTGGATTAAGATTAGCACACAGGTGCAGGTGCGTTAATACACTCCTAGGCATCTCGGTTCCCCTGGGTGCCATTATTTTTGAAATTCTTAGCAGAACACATATATATTCAATATTTGACATAAGATAATTTGAGTTTGCTGTGTTTGGAAAATAACTCACATGGGAGAAAGTTGCATTAAATAAATAATAGAGATAAAATTTATACTTCCATATATCTCAAAGCTAATGTCCCTAACTTACAATGGAATTGTAACATGAAGACACAGTACTATAATTTGATTGATTTGTTTTGACAGCAGCCACATAATTGAGAATGAAAGGTGTCAGCACAGATGAAATACTGTATAAGCCATGTTCACAAGGCAAGCCCTGCAGCAGCAGCCACTGGAGCTTTATTTCCTTTGATTCCAGATTGGTACTCACCTCCAGTTTATTATAAAGCCATAAAAGGTGTACTACTTCCCCAATTAGGGAGACTTTCATGGAGAGGCTAGAAATAGAAGTTTGTCAAACAATTGAGCAATAGACATAGACGAGAGGATCAAAGATGGCTACAGTGCACTGAGCTTAGTTATACCAGTCTTTCCCTTTCTTTTGCAAGTTGCTGCTTTCCTGCATTTTATCTTGTTTTGAAGGGATTCTGAATCAGATCCCATTGTCCAGCCCCTTGGCAAGAGAGGGGCAAAAGAGAGGGGTGTGCAAATCACGAGCTCTGAGCCCAGATTACATGTTTTCCCAAGTAAAAATCCAAATGTCTGACAAGACTAAGATTTGAGGTCTCCAGTTAATATAGAAGCTCAGTGGTCGGGAGAGGATTAATTAAGGAGATGGTCTCTGTCCATAGTTGACCTTTGGGCATGGTGGTTAATAGCGTGGGTCATGAGTCACACTAACCTGGTCTAATTCCAGCCCTAGAGCTTGCTAGCTGTGTAACCTCAGCAAGGCACTCTTGATTTCTGAGATTTCTTTTGCTCACATATATTGTTCTAATATTATTAACAAGTATTTAAATTCTGCAAAAAAGTTTATTGGCATCTCTTTTTTTATTTTACTTTTCCTCAGATATTTTACAGAGTTGCTTTGAGGACAATGTGAGCTGTATGGAACATGCTAGTGTAGAGGCTGACACTTAGTAAGTGCACAGTGAATGAAAGCTACTTTTATCATGGAGAGCTGCAAAGGCCAGTGTGGTAGCCAGGAGCCACATTTGGCTATTGGGCACTAGAAATGTGACTAGTCCTGCCCTGGCCGGTGTTGCTCAGTGGTCAGAGCATGGGCCTGCACACCAAAGGGTCACAAGTTCAATTCCCAATCAAGGGCATGTACCTGGGCTACAGGTTCCATCCCCAGCCCCCGTTGGGGCATGTGTGAGAGGCAACCAATTAATGTGTCTCTCTCTATCGATACTTCTCTCTCTTGAGATCTCTTTTTCCCCCCTCCCTCCCTTCTTTCCACTTTCTCTAAAATTAATGGGAAAAACATCCTCAAGTGAGGATTAACCAAAAAAAAAAAAAAAAAAAGAAAGAAAGAAAGAAAAGAAAAGAAAAAGAAAGAAATATGGCCAGTCTGAACTGAGATATGCTGTAAATGTAAAATTCACACATGTGCAAAAAGTCTGCTTAATATCTTTATCTTGATAACATGTTGAAATGACACTTTGGATATATTAGGTCAAATGCAATATAGTATTAAAATTAATTTCACCTGTTTCTTTTATTAATATGTATACTAGAAAAAAAATTTTATCTTTATTGTTCATATTATTACAGTTGTTCCTCTTTTCCCCCCATAGCTTCCCTCCTCCCAGTTCCCACCCCACCCTCTGTCCTTACCCCCCCATTGTCCTCATCCATAGGTGTACGATTTTTGTCCAGTCTCTTCCTGCACTCCCAACACCCTCCCCCCACCCAAGAATTGTCAGACCACTCCCTTTCTATGCCCCTGATTCTATTCTATTCACCAGTTCATTCTGTTCATCAGATTTTTTATTCACTTGATTTTTAGATTCACTTGTTGATAGATATGTACTTGTTGTTCATAATTTTTATCTTTACTTTTCCTTCTTCTTCCTCTTCTCAAAGGATACCTTTCAGCATTTCATATAATACTGGTTGGATGGTGATGAACTCCTTTAGCTTTTTCTGTGAAGCTCTTTGTCTGACTTTCAATTCTGAATGATAGCTTTGCTGGGTAAAGTAATCTTGGTTGTAGGTTCTTGCTGTTCATCACTTTGAATATTTCTTGCCACTCCCTTCTGGCCTGCATGGTTTCTGTTCAGAAATCAGCTGACAGTCGTATGGGTACTCCCTTGTAGGTAACTAACTGCTTTTTTCTTGCAGCTTTTAAGATTCTCTCTTTGTCTTTTGCCCTTGGCATTTTAATTATGATGTGTCTTGATGTGGTCCTCTTTAGATTCCTTTTGTTTGGGGTTCTCTGCGCTTCCTAGACTTAGAAGTCTATTTCTTTCACCAGGTAGGGGAATTTTTCTGTCATTATTTCTTCAAATAGATTTTTAATATCTTGCTCTCTCTCTTCTTCTGGCACCCCTATAATTCTGATATTGGTATGCTTAAAGTTGTCCCAGAGGCTCCTTACATGATCTTCATATTTTTGGATTCTTTTTTCTTTTTGCTTTTCCAGTTGGGTGTTTTTTGCTTCTTCGTATTTCAGATCTTTGACTTGATTCTTGCGATTCTCTAGTCTGCTGTTGGATCTCTGTATATCATTCTTTATTTCAGTCAGTGTATGCTTAATTTCTAGCTGCTCCTTTTTCATATCCTCGAGGGTCACACTAAATTTATTGGCAGTCTCTAGAAAATTCTTGAAAAACCTTAAAACCATGGTTTTGAACTCTATATCCAGTCATTTGCTTTCCTCCATTTTTGTAATTTGTGACCTGTTTCTTTGTCTAGGCATTTTGGCTGTTTCCCTGTGTTTATAGAGTGGCTTTGTGTGCTAGGTGTCCTATAGGGCCCAGTGGCTCAGCCTCCCTAATTACCTGAGGTGGACACTCTTGGTGCACTGCTTTGTCGGCTTTGTGCACAGTCTTATTATAGCTAAGCTTTGATCGTTGTTGGTATTACTGGGAGGAATTGACCTCCAGGACACTTGGCTGTGAGAATCAGCTGTGTCTATGGTGGGAGAACTTCTGTGCTGGAGACACCCTTATGGGGCAAGACTTGCTTCAGTGGGACTTTGGTGCCCACTGAGTCTGCCCCCTGAGTGTGTCCCTTATGGATCTGAGGAGTTGTAATCTGGGTGGTCCTGCTCTGACCACTGGGTACACTGGCTCTTGGAACTCTAAGGAGGTGCTATTTTAGCTTCTGCCTAAGGCTACCCAGCCTTTTATATGCAAAAGCCTCTGCACTTAGCTTGGGTGGGGCGGGGTCTTAGGGATTCAACAGGGCGCAGCAAACAGCTATGGCTGATCCTCAGCCCTGTCCTAAGAGGCACCAGGTCTCAGTGTCCCACGGTATTTGCTGCAAGCAATGCTGAGAGAAAGCCGCTCTGGGTTTCCTCCTGGTGCTACACAGTACCACACAATCGTGCTTCTCCCCGTATGAGGCTGGGTCTCCAGAAACTTGCCCAGAACTGGAGTTCAGAGCCACCAGGAGCTTGTGACTCCCTCTGGAATGAAAAAGGGAACCATGTCCTCAGTCGCCAGCCCTCTCTGCGAGCCCTTTCTATGCACGCCTCCATACCTTTGGACTTTGCTTCCACACCTCCTTCGAGTCTCAGTCTCTTTCTAGTTGTAGAATTTCCACTCAGCCAGCCTTCCTGTGGGTCTAGGTGGTGTCCGTTTTTTCTTTTAGTTGTGGTTTTGAAATGGTTGTGCAAGGCAGCAAATACAGGTGTTTACCTATGCCGCCATCTTGGTTTCCCCCAAAATTTTTAATTATACATGTGGCTTACTTTATATTGCTATTGGATAGAACTATCTGGCATGAAGGATCTCCATCTCATATACATGTAGCAGTGGTTAAAAGCTGTGTTTATTAAAATAAAAATAATTAGCACATATCTGAATTTTGGGCCTTCAAATATAACATCACAAAGCATGCTCTTTGGTCACAAAAATCAGAGAGAACACATTTTTGTGGGTCTTATGTTATGGTTTAACTGCTTGGGATTTTCATCCATATAGAAAGAAAAAGGAGGACATTTTTATGACCAATTCCCATTGATCAGAATCTAAAATTCTCTTTCCTTTTGAAAAATTATTATACCTTATAATTTTAAATATCAAGGAAAAATATAATAAAATGATCTCAAATTTTAAAATGTTAACATTCTGCCACATTTGCTTAAGATCTTTTATCTTAAAAATGAAATATTTTAAATAATGCTAAAATGCTCCTTTACCTCTCCTCTCCAAAGTCATTCCATGGCATTTCCTTCCTCCTAGAAAGTACCAAATCTCTCTCCAGTGCATGTGTTTATAAATTTACTATATATATATATATATATATATATATATATATATATATATATAGTATTATTTTGGATATAGAGTAAACCCTCAATTTTGCAGACCTTGGTTTAGTGGACTTTAGATTTAATGGACAAAATTTCCGATCCATATGTCATGTATGAAAAGTAACATCCTGTTAATTTTAAAATGCTTTTAACCAAATTTGCTTATAATTAAAATAACAGGGATTTTTTGTTGTTAATTCACTGTTAAATATCTATTTTTGTTTCTTTAGTAGTTACCAGTATATTTTGAACATGTTTGTGCCTTAAAGTGTCAAATCAATATTTTCATCTTTCCCCTCAAATAACAATCACCACTTTCTTTTAAATATATTTTTATTGATTTCAGAGAGAAAGGGAGAGAGAGAAACATCAATGATGAGAAAGAATCATTGATCAGCTGCCTCCTTCACGGCCCCTACTGGGGATCAAGCTCACAACCCGGGCATGTACTCTTGACCGGAATTGAACCTGGGACTCTTCAGTCTGCAGGCCGACACTCTATCCACTGAGTCAAACCAGCTAGGGCAATCACCACTTATTGATCATTCCTTCAATCTTCTATATTATTGTTGCCCAGCATTAATTATTAGTAGTAGTATTTTGTTTATAAAATTACTTAGCTTTCATTATACTTGTGAAATTCTTTACTCGTCATTATGTCTTTTATTTCCTTCCTTATTTGCAGAGCTTTCTTATTTTTTCAATGAAGGTTCATGAGTGATAAATTAAGTTTTATTTGTTTGAAAATGCTTCTTTTGCCTTATTTTTTAAAAAATTATTGATTGATTTCAGAGAGAGAGAGAGAGAGAGAGAGAGAGAGAGAGAGAGAGAGAGAAACGTCGATTTGTTGTTCTGCTTATTTATGCATTCTTGTATGTGCCCTGACAGGGAGATTGAACCTGCAACTGTGGCATATTGGTCCACTGCTCTAACCAGCTGAGCTACCTGGCCAGAACTTGCCCTTATTTTTTATTGTTTAGCTGGGCTTAGAATTCTAGGTTAATCATTATTATTTTTAGCAAATGAATAAATTATCTTCTGGATCCTATTTTTTTATAATAAATATATTATCAATTTGTCATTTCTTCATAGATAAAATGCCCTTTTAAATTGTGTTTGATATTAAGGTTTTTTTCTCTTTGATTTTGGGATTCAGTTTTACTATGAAAGACCCTGGTGTGGATTTATTTTTATTTATCCTGCTAGGATTGGTGATTATTTTTCTTTTTTCTTTTTTCTTTTTATATTGATTTCAGAGAGGAAGGGAGAGGAAGAGGTATGTGTCCTCACCGGGAATCAAACTGCGACCTCCTGGTTCATAGGTCACTGCTCAACCGTTGAGCCACACTAGGTGGGCAGATTGGTGATTTTTGAATTTCAATAATTGTCTCTTCTCCCCTGTTCTCTCAGTTGTTTCCTGTGAGAACTCCTATTACTTGTACAACTAAATCATCTCATTCTATCTTCTATGTCTCTTAATATCCCTCAAATATTTTGTGCTGCATTATGTGTGATTTCCTTATATCTGTTATCCAGTTTACTAATTCTCTCTGCAATTATATTTAATCTTATGTTTAACTTTAATTCTTTTATTTTAAAGGCTATATTTTTCACTTATAGAAGTTATATTTAATTTTCAGTTGGTCTCTTTTTTTATTTGTCTTTAATCACTTTAAAAATACTTTAAAAACAATCTTCATACTGTCATTTAGCTTAAGTACTTGAGCAACTAATTACTGCTGTCTCTTCTTCCTAGAGCAATATTTTTGTGTGGAGTATGTACATCTTTACTAAACTTACTTTAAGTAGAGATAGTTTGTCTATGAAATTATTTAAACTTTAGGACGCATAATTATTGCTCATAAGAGGCTTTGCATTTGCTTTTGCCAAATGGCTAACATATTTCACTGTATGATCTCTCTGCTTAAAAATATCTTGTGTACATAGTACAACTTTAGACTCTACACTGAGATATTCAGACTTGGGTTTCAGTTTTTCAGATATTTTCCCTACCCGTTCCTCTAACAGACATGATCATCTTTGTTAACTCCTGGGGCTAGTGAATGGGGCTTGTCTCATCTCTTCACTAGTGAGCAGCCCTTTCAAGATTCTGGGTTTTTACAAGGGGCTTGGTTCAGAGGTCTCTCTTTGCACTGTCCCTTTGTTGATGCCCAATCATCGGCTGACCAAGCTTTTATCCATGTCTGGGTCACGGTGGCAGGGTGGCAGTTAATGTGCTTGATTTCTGATGCCTGAGAATTTCCCTTTCTGTGTGCATATTTAAATTTTTGATATATTTTATCCACAATTTCTATGTTAGGTCAATCTAATAATTTGCTATGAAAATCTGTTTATCTTCCTTTTGTTAATTTCTCTAGGTAGACTGAGTCTGGTGATTAATCCTTAACATATAGATAATTCCTAATACTTTCAATTATTTGAATTGACTATGATAGTGTTTTAAATCAAATGTTTTCTGGAACTTTTATAAATTTGCAAATATCCTTCGTGGAATTATTGGAAATGTTTAGTAAGAAAGCAACAAGCCCACTACAAATATATCTAATATTATGCTCTAGCATTTCCTCTGGGATGGTTTTGAGTGGTATTCTTGAGGCCTATTTATGTTTCTTATTAAACAAATCAAATTTTGTGTGGTTGCCCAAGGTTATTCATCTAACCTTTGGTCTTGAAAATGAGTAATTAACAGGGATCATAAATGCATTAAAGAAAGTTTTCAATTTTAGGAAAAAGTGTAGAATTTAATTTTTTAACGTTTAGGTTATTATTAAATTTCTATGTTTAAGGTATTTTTTAAATTAAATTTTTATTAAATAAATTTTTATTTATTAATTTTTAAATTAAGAATGTGGCAATTAATTCTGAATTTTAAAAATTCTTAATATTTTTATTTTAAATACTGAAATCATAACAGAGGAGTGCAATGAATAGCATAAAGAACACTTGTCTACCTACCATACCATTCTATCAAATTCTAAAATTTTGCCCCTTTTGCTTTATATTGTTTCTTTAAAAAGTACTATAAATACAGTTGGAGCACTTTTTGTAACACTCCCAGATCCCATTCTTCTCCCTTATTTTTTTCTTTTAAAAAAAATTATGGTAGCCCTAACCGGTTTGGCTTGGTGGATAGGGTGTCGGCCTGTGGACTGAAGGGTCCCAGGTTCGATTCCGGTCAAGGGCATGTACCTTGGTTGCGGGCACATCCCCAGTAGGGAATGTGCATGAGGCAGCTGATCCATGTTTCTCTCTCATCGATGCTTCTAACTCTCTATCCCTCTCCCTTCCTCTCTGTAAAAAAATCAATAAAAAATATATTTTAAAAATTATGATAAAGTATCATAAAATAAAATTTATCACTTTAATCATTTTTCAATGTACAATTTAGTGGCATTAAACACATTTCACATCACCACTCTCATCTGTAGAACTTTTTCATCTTTTAGAACTAAAACTCTATCCATTAAAAAATCACTCCCCATTACCCCCTACCCCCAACCCTAGCAACCGGCATTCTATGAATTTGACTACTCCAGGAACCTCATATATGAGAAATTGTACAATATTTGTCCTTTTGTGACTGGCTTATTTCACATAACATAATCTCTTCAAGATTCATTCATACTGTACCATATGTCAGAATTTCCTTCCTTTTTAAGACTGAATAATATTTCATTTATGTATATGCCACATTTTGTTTATCCATTCATCTGTTGATAGATACTCAGATTGCTTTTGCCTTTTGGCTACTGTGAATAATGCTGCCATGAGTATGGGTATAGAAATAACCTTTGTCCTTACCTTCAATTCTTTGGTGTATATACCCAGAAGTGGAATTGCTGGATCATGTGGTTGAAGGAACATTTTTGAAAGAATAATTAATTACCCACTGACTTCTCCTGATATTGCTTAATCATATTTATGTCTGATTCTAAATTTTAAACTAAAATTAAGGAGAATGTAGACTTTAGAAGTTTCTTATTTCTGCTATATGCCCTTCAGATGGTAAATATTATAATTATATTTGTATAATTGCAGTTGGATTTCAATTTTCAGGTACTTATAAATGCGTTATAGATACAGATGCTATTGGTATTTGCCATGAAAAAAATCCCTGCCATGCAAATGCTCTTTTCCTATCAACTTCCATTACAATTAAAGATTTCATGGGACAAAAGAAGAAAAAATTCCTATAAATAAAATGAAAAGGTTCCTTGAAGAAATTTTTCAAATAGTGGCCTGCCCAGTGGCAGGCTAACTGTTGAAATTAAACAGAAGTAATGTTTGAAGAGACTCAGGACCTAAACCACAATTCTCTTTTCCTTTACAGCATTTTAAAAATATATTTTTATTGATTTGTTGGGGAGAGGGAAGGAGAGGGAAGACTGAGACAGTAACATGGGACAGTTGCCTCCCTCCCATACACCAGCCTGGGACCGAACCCACAACCTGGGGATGTGCCCTAACTTGGAATCAAACCAGCAACCCTTTGGTGCACAGGACAGCGCTCAACCAATTGAGCGCACCAGCCGGGGCTCCTTTGCAGCATTGTTTCCAATCTTGAAATTTTCCTTTCCTTGGAGTTCTTTCCCAAATCATACGAATTTCGTCTATGCTTGGTATTGCTTTACTTCCTGCTTCGAACGCTATAAATGTATCTGCAATGTTCATGCTTCGGTCTGGTGGGGACTACTCTCTACCAAATTGAAATATGTTATTTACTTTTCTAAAACGCTGTGCTCTAGTTCTTGTTTTATTCTAGCCTGAATTTTTATCGTTTAGAGCTTCAAGTTATACTTTGAAACATAAGTTGTTTCTCTCATTTACCATTTCTTTGCAATCTCATATGCCTCATACATTTCTTAGACCTTCCTTGTGCATTTTCATATGCAATAGATGGTCTTGTTGAAGTCACGTGTGAACTGCACTTAGCAGACCTACGCTTCAACAGCACGTTTTTTTTGCATCTACCCTATACCCTGACAGAGAACAGAATGCAGGATGTAGTAGGCAGGTCGCCTTAAAGGAAAGAGCTGTTGTACAAAAGCCCCCTCGAAAGCCATAAAGTCATCTGTGCTCATAAACCCATCTTACATGCTTTCTTCAGGAGATTAATGCGTGAGTCATAACATAGGATTAATTTTTTAGCCAAATTCTAGTCAGAAAGTTGTTTCCTAGGTAGTGCTCTCTTTTAACTGCAAAGCCTTGTTTGAGACTATTTGCAGTTCCAAACACTAACGCTATTGCATTTCTTCACTTAAAAAAAAAAAGAACGAAAGTAGCTATTGAAATTAACCTATCCAGCATTTCTGCCCAGGTTTATATTCAGTTATATCTTCAGCGAAACTACCCCTTTTATGAGATTGAAAAGGCATGGCTAGGGCAGAGTACTGCTGAGGTATACTGAGACCCCACAGGCTCTCCTCAACACACACAACTTCGAACCATAGAACCTTATCTTATCCCGACCAGCAATTTGAAAATATAATTTATTGGTCACAAGGTTGATAATATTATGAAATGTAAACCAAAAAAAAAAATCACTACTACTGTTTCATAATGATTTTTTTTTGGGGGGGGTCCATAACTGCCCAGCTCTCTTACAAGTTATTGTTTTAATCGAGATAGTTCACATTCTCATAACAAAAGCATAAGATGACCTTTTCCTAGAAAATCTCAGTGTACTGAGGTTGAATTCCTTTTTCCTCACTAAAAAGAAACCCAGATTTCAAAGTGTTTCCACACAGCAAAATTTTCATCCACCGTATTCACAGAATTATCAGGTATAAAAGACTTTATCTAAAATTTGATCTATAATTTTATTTTTAAAACTACACTATATGCCTGTGTGTGTGATAAATGTGTGGGTTCACTGCTGTACTTTATTCTGGCATGCAATGTTGCCATATTTGTTTTATTATGACAAATGTTTGAACACATGTGAGTGATTCCATGCCTTGAAAATGCATCTGCATTTCAGGGGGAGAATGGGATGCTTTAGGTCTCAGGCTAGATTTTAATGTAAAATTAATTCCTTTAAAAGAAAAAATTTTAAAGCACAACGTTTTTCTAATGTACATTAAGGATGTTGGAGAAGTTCACTGAAGCATATGCTCTGAGCTTTCAGAAGCAATCTGTAGTCAGGCATTTTAAATGAAAATTGATTTGTGATTTACATGGTCAGTGGGAAGAAAATTAACTTATGGAAGGTGGTAATGATATATTAGACAAGTAAAAAAGTAGATGGTGATCTAGTGGAACTAAAAGTCCCATCTGGAAGAGTTCTGTGACATTTTTACATTTATCTGTGTTCTGCATGAGTTGTAATGTTAGTGGTAATTTTATGGGACTGAACTGAAATGAAAAGCGTGTTATCACAGATTGCCTACTATATAGGATTGTGTTCAGTGGAGAGTCCTGTATCCTTTTCTCCATTTTCCTATAATATGACTCATTGCACTTTTTTCAGCTACTGTTGTTGGATGCATTCAGCCTTTTACTTGAGGTTATTAAAGAAGAACATCAACGCTCACAAATACAATCTAACCACACATTTAAAAGCACACTGCTGCTTCCCTTTAGTTCTGCATTGCTTAGGCAATGTCCAACAATGACCTGTGAAATGTACACGAAAGAGGCAAGTGGACTGAGTAAAAAAGATTTTTTACCCTTTGTGGTTGGTGTTGTATATTTTCCCTCAAAAGTATGATTAACACCTCTCACTAAAACCTAGAACATGTTAGCAAATGGTAAATTTATATCTTCCTAGAAATGGATCATTCAGAAGTTGTCCATTTTCTCCCTTATTTTTTAAAAAAACCGTCACAATTGTTTCTGTGGTTAGAGAAGTATGTTCTAGTAAAGAAAAGTGAAACCTCTTTCTTTTCTGTTTGATAACAAATGCTCACCATATTTTAGTATTAATTAGCTGGTGTGAATTTTTAAAGAATGCATAGTGGATTTAATTCCATGTTATTCTTTTTCCCTTGACATTTACAGGTGGCCAGGACTTTTTTAAAGTATATTATTTCTGAATTACTGCACTTTAAACTTTATAATTTAAATGCTTTGACCCTGTACTAAAGCATAAGCCATGAAATTATTTGCCTTAGAATTTCAAAATCCATTTTCTGTCTCTTTTCTTTCCTTTTCTTTCCTCCCTTCCTCCATGAACCACAGCTGAAAATAAGTAACACTACTTAAAAATTATAAACATTAAGGTTTGTGGCTAAATTCGTACTTACTTTTATTATATTTAAACAAATAAATCCACAAAAATGTAAAAAAAAAAAATCTTCCTTTTAGGATTGCCAGTTTGGATTGCTTTCTTTCATATTAAATTATTTTCGAGTATTTTTATGTTTGTGAACTTTTTTTTACTTTGCTTACTATTTTCTCTACTAAGAAAACAGCTAGTTATTTCAGTAGATTTAAATTGTATCATATTTATTTCAGCCAGAGTGATAACATTTCATCCCTGTAACTGCAGTGCTGACTAGCCAGCCAGGCTGCCCACTAGTATCACTGGGAGCTTTGGAGAGAATATCAATTCCTAGCCCACATCAGAGTTCCGACTTAATGGGCCCAGGCACCTCCTGACACTGGAGCCTTTTAAAACTACAGCTCGGGAAGAACAGGCCAGAGGAAACTCTTGGTGAAGTTCGCGGGGTTGCAGGGCAGGTAGAGGAGCCCAGGGGAGGCCCAGGGAACAGTGGATTCACTCCTGCTTTACCAAGGGACACAGCTCCACCTTCTTTTCCCACATGACGCCATTTTATGTGTCAGGAATCATTATTTGGCCCTAAAATTTGGATTTGTGCATTTGATCCAACACACATGCAAGCAGATTTTAAGAGAATTCTGCTTTGTTTGTTTAATTGCATTTTCCATAGTATGCTCAAAATGTACTTTGAAACTGTTGCTTTTTTATATTTAATTATTTAAATTATGATTTTTTTTTTTGGGGGGGGGGGTTCTGATTTAAAATAAAAATGTTGAAAAGGTAAAACTTGCTCCTGAGAGCCAGCTGGAAGTGTCTGTTTTTGTAGACAGGGAAAGGTCTATTGTTTCCATCCTTTAGCTTGTTTTCATTTGTTTCCTTCAAATGGAAAGCAAATAGCCCCCTACCAAAATGTCCTCCAACATCAGGACCCAAGACTGGAGCTGTGGATGCTGACGTAGCATTAAAACAACCCGTTTGACATCCATCCCTCCTGTCATTTCTGCAGCTCGTTCGGTTCATAACATTTCTAGGGGAAAGGTCACGGGTCTGTCACCAGCAGTGTTTTTGTCACTCAGAAAATAAAATGGGGTGGTTAATGATAGCTGGGCAGCCTGCGTAATGACGGGATGCTGTTGAGGTCAATATTC